>JAIZAY010000946.1:0-25153 GCA_029531755.1 Holothuria leucospilota | reverse complement strand
AAATAAGCCAAAACGTCCCTAGCTGTTTTACATCTTTAAACCACCCTGGTTAAATTTAACCAAGTTTGGCCGGTCAGTTCCTTGTTAAGAAAATAACCAGAAAATTTGGATCAGAACTCACATTTTCCAAGTGTTATTGTCGCCTAGCTTAAAATACTGGTCAAATATTTTAACATTTTCCTGATAAATTTTAACCAAGATTCGATATGTTTACTTGGTAAAATTTAACAAACGTTTTTGAGAGTGTGAAATGATGGAGCCGATGAGCTGTGACACTAGCAATGCATGTCTCCTGAAAATATGATAATAACGACGAGTGTTACCCTCATATCTCCCAAAAACTCCCTCGCCCAACCTGCCAACAGATAATTTGAAGATGGAAAATCCGCTGGTTGCAGCCCGTCCTTCTGTTCAATGTAACATAAAATATCTTTCCAATCAATGACAGTGAATGATTTATTTCAACCAACACAGTGACAGCAGCTATACAGTAACCATTGACAAACCTTGGAAAGTATCCAAATGAGATGAGACTTATAGTTGTTCAACCAGGGAGCTGATATCGACGACATGCTAGATTTCGTACAAGAATTCCACTGAGCGTCCTTGGACAAGACGTTGTCCAGTCCACATCAGTTACCTTCGGTAGGTGTCGAGTATGTAAGCATATTTTCACGTACATATGATAACCACTTCAGCCAATATGGGTGCAGAGATCTGTTGCGTGTGCAGGAGTTCGGAGGTGGGGGGCATAACTTGTGATTCCCAGACTGATATGGAGGAGTAGCGGAACGGGAGCAGGTGTCACAAGCCCAAAACGCGAGCTTGCTTTCATGGGGTCCAGGAGCCCCCGTTAAGCCCCCTAGTAGGATAAAGGAGCAGGGGCTCAGTGGAGTCCTGGAGGCGAAACCCCCTGAAGCTCCTGCAATATACGATAAAACGACTATGGAAAATTGCTTCCAGAAGCTCTATTGATCAAGTTTTATTTCCTTTCAAATTTGTAAAATTCGCTGTTAATGACTGAGAGTACAGATTATTTATAAGCCAGCTAATGAACTTCGAAAATATCCATGAAATGAACAATTCTTGATACTTTTGTTTTGCCCGATAAAAGGGTTGGTTTTTCTCGTTCATATGGTGAATAATATTATTTTTTACTTCCTTTTTTTAAACTCTTTCAGAATCTACTCATTTAAAGCTAGGCCTGTGATGGAGTAAGACATAGTTACTGTGTGGTAGTAAACAAAAAGATATAAAAGTATCCAAAGACATACACGGTCTAAGAGCATTCTCCCCGTAATTCTGTGACTGAAAAGCCTAACAAAAGTAGAGCGCCTGTCAGGCTGTACCCAAAACCCCCTGGTTGTTACTCGAAATCCTCGTTTACCGCCCTTACAAGAAATTATTAATAAACATTTCCACATTCTTTCATTGCCTGATAAAATAAGCAAGATTTTGGAGTCGCGACCAAAAGTCATTTACGGGCAACCTCCCAATTTAAAAGATTTGCTTGTAAGATTAAGATTTAGATTACCGAGAAACACCGAAAAATTTTTGAGTAGTGGATCTATACTGGGGTGCATACCTACAGTAAAACCTGGCGGCGTCATCAACGTGTGGAGGGCATATTAGTTACGGAATTCTTTTTAGAAGTTTTCTATACCGGGAAAAGTGTTTAAACATATTCGGGAACATTGATTTCCGACTGTGGTGTGCAATTGGGGTCATTTACTTGTATTAGTTGTAATGATTGTGGGAAACAGTAAGGTGGGAGAGACGGGGAGCAATTACGAACGAGACACCGGTGCCATAGGACAACTGAAAAAAGCTACCACCCCTCTAGAGTAGAACATTGTTAAACAACGGGCTGCAAGTAGTTTACAATTTAATCTCTAACTTCAATCGTTTCGAGGCGCACTTAACAACAAACACAAAGGGAACAAAGCGAGAACTATATTTGGATCACACCAACTCCACACTTGCACCGTACTAGGGTGATTAACATTCGAAAAACAACGTACCATTATACTCTTTATTTGTCCTTTGGTCTTTTAGGTAATCTTTACTTGGGGTAGCTTTCACCTCAGGAGTGGTTCCTGAATCGAACGGACGTTGTACTATTTAGTGCGAAACGTAATTTGTGTTCTACAATTGATTTTATTTCAATGGAGTTTTCTGGTGAATATATTTTAATGTTATTTATGTCCTAAGCGATATATATATATATATAGATATATAGTATATATATATATAGTATATATATATATATATATATATATATATATAGGCTATATACACACACATATATATATATACATAAATGAAAACAAAAAGCGAAGCAAAAACATATATATATATATATATACATATATATATACATATATATGTATACGGTATACAAAAGCTTATTAAACACAGGCATGTATGGCCTATCTTTCTGTCAAATTCAGTGAAAAATATAACAAACAAAAAAATAAGGCTTGAATTGTGGTGGTGAAATTCCTAATAAATGCTTCCAGATTGCATGCAAGCATCACGGGGAGTAAAACAAAAGCAAAGAGGGTGCTGATTACCCCCCCCCCCCCGGTACAAATCAACAGATCAGTGTGGTTCAATTTCTCCTGCAATTTAAGCACCCCGGCTTCGAAGACTCAAATTGGCAAAACGACATGCCTGTAATTCGGTTTGACTTCTTCAATATTTTTAAGGCCGTAAGCTTGGATATTCAACGCAGGGTAGTTGTCACAATGTTGTATTATATTTGTGATTTATGTTGCTTTTTCAAAATTATATTACTTTCGGTGTCCTTGTTGGAATACGTAGCTAAAGTGCAAACCGGACGCATGCGCCGTAGAGATGTTTCACCTTTGGCAAATAAGAAACCTTGTCATTGGCTGAAAAAGATGTCGCTGAGAGCCCTGTAGGTGTACCTCTCTCATTGGTCTAAATTTCGAATGTACCTGCAACGTTACAATTATAAGTTGAACAGACTACCCACTAGTCTCAACATTTGTGACCTGAAAGCATCGGTGTCGATCGGCCTCCTGAATTTCATCGTTGGTGAGAAAAGGTAAATATTTTATAACAGTTTTTTTAAACATTAACGTCATCCACAATCCGTAAGTTCTTCGACTTAAATAGTTAAAGTTATGGTGACATGCCACCAAAAAGAGTTGTTTTCACTTGACAGTGAAAGAATAAAAGCCCTTAATAATAGATCCGTTGTAATTATTTAAATATCTTTTAAGGTTCTCAAGATATACCTCATAAAAGTTGATGGTTTCTGAAGAAACTCATTGCCTTTGCAAAAATAACGATGTGGTGTTGCACAGTGTTAAAATTTCTTTTGTTAACCCTTTATTAATTATCTCTTAAATACTGATCGGATAGTTTACAGTTTTTGGTAAATGATATCAATTTTTTCAGGGAAACAATTTTAACTTCCACAATAAATTTCCCAGGGGATTACAATGGTACAAGTGCCCTTGAAATAAAGATTGAAAAGACAAACACTAACATTAGCCATAGTTGGTATCTTTCGAAGTCACAAATTTGCATGTTTTTTCATGATACAGGTGTGAAATAGGAATTAACCTGTAAAATGGTTAATATTTGATGGATTATGATGAAAATTGTAGCTATTTTGTGAATTTTTAATTCTTTAAACATTACATATCCAACTATGTAATTTTCATGTCGCCAGACCTTTAAGTGATTGCATGATACACCTTGGCCGTAACCATTCATTCGAACATTGACAAGAAACATATTAAAGCTGTTCAAATTAGTTCGATCCTGCTTGCACTGCACAGTTCTTTCTCGATTGAACTATGTAGGCTTACTGTGAAAGCCGGGTGATAGTTAATTTGTAAATATTGTAAATACTGTGATTGTAAATAGTCCTATGTAATTGGCTTGGGTTCGGGGTGGTTTTGTAGATAGTTATCACAGAAATTTTGTTTGCTAGCGCAATGTTCAGAATTCTGTGAATAGTTCAAAGTTGAGTTTTTGTCCGGTCAGGTTTGAGTTCTCCTTTGTTTCTTTGTGCCCGTTTCTATGTACATAAAAAGCACACGAGCCTTGCTTGCACTACCGCAAGACCCATGATGTAGAGGTCTGAGGGTCGAGAGGTTGGTCAGTTAGGTTTGTTGTCCCTTGGGGACGTAGCTCCTTTGGGGAGCAGAACTCCTTCGGGAGTAATGTTTGGTTTCGCCCCTTGGCTCTTCGCCAGAGAGTAGAGGGCACGTTTGAAAAAGTAGTCTTTCTTGCATTATCGCAAGAGTTGCTTGATGGCTTCAAGTGTTCTCAAGATTTATACTACAAACATAGGGGTAGGAAGGTATTTTGAAGTGCTGAGGAGAAATGAAAATACCTCTTGGGAATTTTATGATACTTTGTGAGCGAAGCGCCACTGTACATAGGACTGGGTTGGAGCGTATTCTCAATACACTCCAGAATTATAAACTTGATATTTGTAAATTTCAGGTACATGCTATAAGATGTTAACATGTCAAGGAACCAACAAACAAAAATTTAAGCATGAACATATGTCGGCAAAGGATCTCTCGAAAACATAAACCTCCATACTCTTTCATTGTGAAAGTTGCGCTAAGCCTATACCATCATTCCGACATAGTGTGAACACGGAGAGACAAAGTCGCGCAAAGCGAACAAAAATTATTTTGTTTTCAATAAGTAATGCTGTTCATATGTAATTTACAAGAAAAATTTTTGGATGCCATGAAAAAACACATGTTGGCATGTTGGCATGTTGCACTATATATATATATATATATATATATATATATATATATATATATATATATATATATATAATATAAATATGGTCCGCGTGTAATCCGATAAATTAAAGGTAAAAAAACAGAACACATAGAATAGCTGACACTGCAGGACTACATTAAGAAGAAATTTATTGTTGACATTTTCGGTCCTACCTAGGACCTTCATCGGCAACTACTGGACTGACAAACAGATAAAAATACAGACGCTGTCGAGAAGTGCAGAAGCAGTATTAAAAGATTTAAAACTTAAAAGAATTCAAAAATGGGCTGCAACCAGTGTAGCATTAAACTGTTAAAAGAGCACAAAAGGCGTACATAACTGCTAGGACATAAAGGAAAGCATATTTCTGCTTTCTTTTATATCCTAGCAGTTATTTACGCCTTTTGTGCTCTTTTAATGCTACACTGGTTGCAGCCCATTTTTGAATTCTTTTAAGTTTTAAATCTTTTAGTACTGCTTCTGCACTTCTCGACAGCATCTGTATTTTCTATCTGTTTGTCAGTCTAGTAGTTGCCGATGAAGGTCCTAGGTAGGACCGAAAATTTCAACAATAAATTTCTTTTTAATGTATTCCTGCTGTGTCAACTATGCTTTGTGTTCTGTTTGTTTAACTATATATATGTATATATATATATATATATATATATATATATATATATATATATATATGTTTCAGTTCCAATGTTTGAGAGTACGGATTCGGAAAGGGGCGTGTTCACCCCCCGAACTCTCAAGAGTGGGGGAGGACTTCCCCTCTGCTTCCCAGCTTCCCACTTTTTTCTACGCATGTGACAATGTGTGAAAGCCCTCAGAACTTTAAACATAAAAAAGTGTTAATAAGAAATTCAATGGCTTGGTGAGGCTCTTAGCTCTTAACTTATAGATAAGATTACACCAAAAGTTGTTATAAAGTGGAATACATATGCTTATGTGTATGTTTTTTCGAGGGTCCTGGAGGTGCAAGGCCCTTAGCTTGTAGCCAAGATTATTGGGCTTATGCCCTAATCCGGTACTGAAAACTGTTAAATGTTAGTATTCGTATGTTACAGTCGAAGTTACTCCTTAGTTTGTTGTGCTTGTCTAGAATTCACACCATAAAATATCATCAGTTTCACGAAACTCACCGTTGTTGTTTAATATACACTGTACTTCATAAAATTTACCCCATCGCCCATAATATTTTAGCAGAATCATTTTTGTTTCATAGACTTTATTGGAAAATGTCATCCATACTACAAATTTCGCTGCTTCTGCTGGTGGTCCTTGCCGTCTTCCATGTTTCAGGTAAGATAAAATATTCTTATCTCAAACGCGCGAATGTTTGCATAGCCAGTCACATGTCTTGAGGTCGTCTGCCAATATATTTTTTCATTAAACTCACTAACAGGTAGCACAGCACAAGTTATTACCCCATTAGTTTACACACTCAATTCAGTTGACTCTCCTACCCTTATAGATCCTTGTAAAAGTTTCAACATGAACATTCTATACTCCTATACTGAAAGCTCAAAAGTTGGTCTTTCATGGCATTTTCAAATATTTATACCATCACATGTTAACATTTGTTTGTTAACGTCAGTGATCATACTTTTAATCAGGGGTCTCCAAACTTTTTTACTTTGTTGTCCCAACTTTCTACTCTGGAATTTTGGTGGCCCTCAAATTGACGGGTCGGTGAGAGGAGTTTGATTTGACTTGGTTATGCAGTGTTAATAAAGCAGATCACTGGTTCTTAGATTAGAATCACCCCCATTGCTTATTTTACTGAGAAATTTGGCAATTATTTTTCGCTCCCGAATCCTTTTCGCGACCCTCCGAAATATTTTCGCGACCCTTAAAAGGGTCGCGACCCCTAGTTTACCGACCCCTGCTTTAAATAATAACTGCAACAGCTTGAACGGATACATTTTCATTTATATTCGCTGTACATAGACCCTTTTCCAAATAGCAATTACAAAGGATTATGGGATAGAGTTTTGGTACATGGTGTTTTTGGCCATAGTAAAATGCTGTTGACAAAAATGATGCATACTAAAACTCTATCCCACAATCCTGTGTAATTGCTATTTGGAAAGAGGTCTATTTCCAGTTATATTTGCTGAAGAAGACCCCAGGAGGGATCGAAATATATCCGAATGAAATTTTTAGTCTTGTTGGTCACCAGTATTACCATTTTTCTCAAACTTGTGTATTAACTTTTGACCAATAGACGGTAAACAGTTCAATTATATATATATATATATATGTAAGTTTGTGTGTACAGTAAAATATACTGTGTGTGTATATCTATATATATATACATACAGTGGCGCCGGCACGGGGGCATGGGGGACGCGTGCCCCCCCCCCTGAAAATTTTTGAAAATTTTAAAATGGTCCCAAAAGGCGATTAAGCTATAGATTTCTGTAGGGGGTAGGATGAGGTGTGCTTTAACCGAGTGATAGATCTATCTAATCACTTTCTATCACAAAAGTTTCTCAAACTATCAGAGTTTTCGCAAATTCTTTGCAAACTATCAAAAATTTCGCGCGCTCCGCGCGCTTCATCCCTTACCACAATGTTCTTATTATCAATATCTTCTGATAGCAACTAGCAAAAGTTGAAAGCTGTTCACGAATTACCAGGTAAAAGACTGGCTTTTTGAGTAGCATGTAGCTTTGTTGGACAATTGAAAGTGTCTCGATGCAGATTCTGAATGCAGGTTTTGTCATGGAAAACTTACTTAATGAAAAATTTCGCGCGCTTTACGCGCATGCTTTACGATTTGCACTCCATCTCATGACCATTATTAAGGTAATAATACATGGAACTATAATAACAACATCTGTAGGGACCTAGCATCAATATGGGATCTTTCAATCTAAGTTGTTGTAGCATCAGTGATTTGGAAAGTTGAAATTACGTATTTGCCGTTATACATTTTTAATAAAAATTACCGAGCGCTTTGCGCGCAGCCATTATCGGTATAGATGGCAGGCGCGTAGCCAAGGGGGGCGAGGGGGCAGCCCCTTTTGAACATATTTTTGGTATTTTAACGTTTACTTTTACAATATTGCCAGTTGTTCCCCTATTTATATGCGGTAAATAGGCCTGGGAAGTGCCATTTCCAGCGATCTGGGAGGCATTTTGGGCCAAAATTTTCTTGCGCTTTGCGCCAACCCATGGTGGCGAGAAGCGCTGAGAGTCTGTCTATGGGCTTCGCCCCCCCCCCCCCTTGACAAATTCCTGGCTACGCCCCTGATAGACTATGATTTTTTATGCACTTACGACAAAAAAGCATTTTGAAAACGCGCTTGTTAGTCCTTCACCTCTTTTGCTATACCTATCAGGGAGGTCTAATATCACCTTCCTGCACCTATTCCCTTCCGCCCGTTTCCCATTGCTGGAAGCTGTTCATCTGGATTTTCGTTCAAAATTAGTAAAAATACGATAGTGTTAAAGTGCTCTGCGTCATACTCTATAATTATCATTTGGATGCCAGGTAATAAGCATTATGTCATTGTTCCATTTTATGTACTTGATCCAGAGATTCCAGGAGGCCCTATGCAGGTATCTGCAAGCCTTATATGCCTTTTATACTGCACAATGAAGGGGAGGGAAAAAAAACGTTATAGTCCAACAATGTTTCTGTGGACTCCACGCACGTATTTTTGGGTGAAAACTTTGCCTGAATAGAAAGCGGTAAAGTAGCCAAAAGGGAGTCTTTAGGAGGTTTGTTGACAACGTATTCTTCTCTTAGACAACATACTCTCCTCTTTCACTTAACCAAAAATTAGAATTCACTAAATTATGAACATTTTCCGGCTATACATTATCAGCTCCAAAAGTATTCCAAAGATAGCACCATTTTGCATCTAAGAAACCTTAGATTAGTAAAAATTTCTCAAAGGGGAGGGGGACACCCCCTCCCCTTTGACCTCTCCCAGGAGGGCACCTTTATCTAGTGACAAGGGAAAGATCCCCACTGCTGTATGCAAACGCAGGGGGCATAAAAAACATCCAGCCAGGCGGAAAATTAGAATTCACTAAATTAGGGACATTTTCCAGCCATACAGGTGTTTGATCAGCTCAAAAAATATCACAAAGATAGCACCATTTTGCATCTAAGCAACCTTAAATAAACAAAAATCTCTTAAAAGGGAGGGGAACACCCCTCCTCTTAGACCCCTCATCCAGGACGGCACCTTGGTGTAGTGACACCTGACAAAGGAAGGATCCCCACTGTGTGTACGGACCAGGGGCACACAAAAAACGCATTTTGCGCAGATTTGGGAGGTTAACTGAAGTGCCTTTACGACATCATCTGTTGTGCCCCCCCATCACCAAAGCCTGGCGGCGCCACTGTATATATATATATATATATATATATATATGTAGGTCGATAAAAGTAGTAAGAAGTGCTTAAAAGTTTGCGGAAAATTCCACGATGTTTCGGGTATAAACCCTTCAGCAGGTGGCAAAAATGCAACTGAATAACAAAAAAATAATAGTACGAAAACACACACTAAAAACTGAGCACGTCCAAACCGGTTGAAGAAAAGTACACGGAGAGAAAACTACATAATGTAGACCTAGTAAAACTAATAAAAAAGGAATTCAAAAAGGAGCAAGTCATAAAGGGCCCATCCCAACGTTAAGACCGTCTGGAGAGAGGGTTCTGAGATTCAAGGTAAACCGGTGTTCGGAAGTGAGACCATCACGGTCAGAATCTCGGCACATTATGGCTGCGGTAATGGCCAAGTCCTGTATCGAGCATGGTGATGGGGGATAGAAAAGTGTGGCTACCGAAAACCTTGGTTTGTTTGATGTACCAGAGGTGTTCAGTGACTCGGTCTGCGAGGGGACCTTTGGTCTCTCCCCTCCCCCTACTTACAGTGAGTTGCAACGTCCACAAACTAAAATGTAAGCCACATTCGTAGAAATTCGGGTTAAGTGATGGTTTACGGAGAAGCTGTTGCCGTTAGGACTCAAAATGTTGAGGAGGGTGTTCTTGTTAACCACTGGGGATGTGTTGCATCTCCCACGTACGGTCACAGGGGAATGTTCCTGGGGTGTTTAGCATGGACTTTTGTGGATAGTAAGCCCGAACTAGATGGTCAGATATATTTTTTCAACTCTGCAGGCTGTAATGGGGGCGAGGAGATTATGGGAAAAGGTAACGTGTTGAAGGGTCTTGCCGAAGGTTCTCTACGTTCTTGTGTATGGCACCTATGATAGGGCGTACCGATGGGTGATAGGAAATGACCGATGGAATACGTAGATTGGTAGACGTGTTGGTCTTTTTGTTCAACGCCTCCGATAATATAAGGATATTTGTTTGGAAGCTGTAGAAAAATCAGAATCTTCACGCAGAGCAAATCCTTTTGGTCTTCAAAAGTTGAGGGTATGAGATGGATTTGGTACAGGATTTGGGATAGTTGGATGGGTACAAAAGGTATGAGAATCGGTGGACCTGAAGTGCAAGTTTGACTTAATTTTTTCGGTAGCAAGTTGATAATTGAAGGTCGAGGAAGACCACTGAAGAATCCGAAATACAATGTGTGAATTTTAAAAATGGCAGAAGGACTCTACAAATTGGATAAAGACTCTAGATCTTGACGATACCCTGTTGCTACTCATAGGCGTAGGAGGCGGGGGCTGAGGGGCTGCAGTCCCAATCAAATATTTTTGTGAAAATTCGGGCAATATGCTGAAAATTTTTCGGGCACCTACTAAAAGAAAAATAATTCAATGATGTAGCTGAAGGTGGTCAATAGTGTAAAAAGTTCCTTGGTAATTGTAATTAAGTTTTGATTTGAATTGCATCAGCACCTATATATTCACTATTTATTCACCAGTGTGTCTTTTAATGGTTAAACTTATATTATGATTATCAATGGTGTATTAAGTGGGACCACTGGGCCATGCCCCTACCCCTCACTGATGCCGATTTTTTAGTGCCTAAAAAAGGTAAACTTTTGAACACAAATTTTTCTTCAAAGATTGCATATGTGGCACCAGATTGCATAAAAGGACACCTAAGTTTTCAAAATTTTCAAAGAGGGAGGGGGACACCTCCTCACCTTAGACCCCTCCCCCAGCCCGGCGATCACACAACGTAAGCACGCCCCCACCACATGAGAGAAATCCTGGCTACGCCACTGATTATTATCATTATTATTGTAACGATTTCCCAAAAATTATAATCAATATGGAAAGGTAGTAACACGGCAAATGATTGTAATTGGCAGGCGGTGTGATAACCGATGCATGCCTACATGATGTGTACGTTAGCATGCTGAAACGCGCGTGGAGTGCGCGGAAATTTGGGGTAATACTTTTCTGGCAAGTCGTTACGCCCCCCCCCCAAATCAATTTGGGCTCCTACACCTGTGATGGTACTTCCGCAATATCATCAAAATACATTTTGTAAAGGATAGGGCGAACGCAGGTATGCTGAGAAAAAAGCTGCTATTTTCTATTAACTTAAGGCAAGCTTAAGGTGGCACGCGGGTGCCAGGTCCAAAGGAGTGGTCTGGCCGGAAACGCTTTAACAGGCTATGGGCAGGCTGTCCACGGGCTATTGCTTGACGTTGCATCACGAAAACTGGTTGTAAGTACTTGGTCAATCCGATTTCATAGAGCTTAATTCCACTTGTTTGTTGATATCTACATCAGATCAAAGTTGACATCACAATTAAGAAAACGAAACGTACAATTGAAATATGGTTTTCTTTTAGAGATGATTCTTAAAAGAACGCATTTTATTGCACTAAGGGTCAGGTCCAGGTTGTTAAACGGGGAAGGTTGCTTCAATTCTTAGCCGTCAAAAATGGACAATTCGCTTCACATTGCTCACCTATTGTCATTTCATTCTGGGATTTTCTGAAGGAGAGTTTTGTTAATGAATTTCCAAAGCTTCTTTTTTATGTGGATTTATGTGAACTTTTATCAGCTTCAAATAACATTTAACTTTATAGGTATTGTTTTGTTTTACATTTTCAGGGCAGCAGGATGGCAGCTGTGCAGAAAGATGTGGGGGTCTTTATGATCCCAAGATGACTTGTCAGTGTGACTCCTTCTGCGCAATGTTTCATGAATGCTGCACAGATTATAATGATCAATGCGGTAAGACAGGCCACTAACGTTTGGATAAAATAGCTGAAATCTTAGTAGCAGTAATCAGGGTGGTGTTTGTGGTGGTAGTAGCCGAGTATCAGCAGTAGCAACTGCAGTAGTAGTAGTAGTAGTAGTAGTAGTAGTAGTGGCTTTAGTGGTAGTTGAGCCGTACTAGTAGCAAGAGAAGTACCGTATAGCAAAGATACCGGGTTTCGGCAGTGGTCCGAGGTTCATTACCGTGGTTAGATTGCATATATATATATATATATATATATATATATATATATATATATTTATATATATATATATATATATATATATATATTTGACGAAGCTTTGACGGGGCAGAAATCTGCGAACTAGTAGGAACCTTTTTACTTCAAAATATCACACAGAAATATGACAAAGGACGTATTGGACTGTACAGGGATGACGGTCTAGCCGCCTTCGATGCACCCCCACATATAATTGAACGCATTAAGAAAGACCTGTGCCAAATTTTCAACAAATACAACCTAAGGATCACAGTAGAGGCGAATATGAAAATCATCAATTATCTCGATGTGACGCTTGACCTCACCTCAGGCCAGTACTACCCCTACTCCAAGCCCAACAATATCCCACAATATGTCGACACAAAGTCAAACCACCCCCCGCAGATCATTAAAAACCTGCCTTCGTCAATAAACAGAAGACTGAGTGACCTATCGTCTAACGAGGAAGTATTCAACAATGCCGTTCCCATTTACCAGCAAGCCCTCAAGGACAGTGGGTATACATACAGGCTCACCTATTCCGAGGCTCCCCCGAAGAAGAGACACAACAGATCCAGAAACATTATTTGGTTTAATCCTCCTTTTTCTATGAATGTAAAAACTAATATTGGACAATCTTTTCTTAATCTAGTCAAGAAGCACTTCCCCCCTGGAAGTGTCTTACATAAGATTTTCAACCGTAATTCTCTAAAAATTAGTTACTGCTGTATGAATAATTTTCAGCAAACTATTAATTCGCACAAGCAAGCCCTGCTAAAGAAGAATGCTAAGGAATTTGTTAACAAGGACTCCTGCAACTGTAGAATTAAGGCCCTTTGTCCAGTCCCTGAAAAATGCAACACCCCCTCCCCTGTAGTTTACCAAGCTACCGTCTCTACAAATGAGAGCACAGAAACATATGTTGGTCTTGCGGAGTCCTTTAAACCCAGGTACCATAATCATATCAAATCATTCAACAATAGGAGGTACGCCCATGATACAGCGCTTAGTATATACATATGGTACCTAAAGGACAACAATATACCGTATATTATCAGCTTGAAGTTTTTGAAAAAAGCAAGTGTCTATAATGTTGTAACTAAACGATGTAATTTGTGCCTGTGGGAAAAGTATTTTATAATCTATAAACCCCACTTGGCTACGCTTAATTCTCGGTCTGAATTGGTTTCCACCTGTAGACATTCCAACAAATTCTCGTTGACCAGGTTCACTAAGTAGATTTAGCTTAACTTAGGTATGTACATTTATTTGTTCTACCCATGTTAATTGTAACTCGGACTGTCAGTCGTGTTTTGAATCGCCTGATGAGTGGGTCATCCCCACGAAACTCAGAGTAGCGATAAATATACTCATGAATTGCTAACTGGTCTGCTTATCATTCATTGTATTACCGCTCAACAGAATGTTTCGAGCACTCTTGAGGCTTTCGATAGCAATCTTCCTGATAAATAAATATATATATATATATATATATATATATATATATATACATATCTATATATGTAAACATAACAGGCATCACAACAGGACACAGAATATATACCATATATATAAATATAAATACATATAAGGCAAATGTAAAAAACACACATCCCTGTGTGGTTTTTTATATAAGTGTTATACAATTTAACCCAAATACACTTCAGATGTTTTGTGCTGTGTTCAGTTGCATTTTTGCCACCTGATGAAGGGTTTATACCCGAAACGTCGTGGAATTTTCCGCAAACTTTTAAGCACGTCTTAAAAGAAGTGCTTATATATATATATATATATATATATATATATATATATATATATATATATAATCCCGCCCATCCTGTCCACCTAAAATGCATACATATAGTCACAATCTAAAACATGCGACAGAGAAAATCTAGAAGTACTAAGTGATGAGTGAGGACATAAAAAGTAGGGACCCCCCTTATCTTTGACAGCCTCTCAACCTCAGCTAGTACACTACGATAGTAAGTGGTGTTCACGACCCTCAGTGTACAGCTCTAAGAAAAATCCTGACACCTTTGCTTGTTTGAAGTGAGAAGTAGAAGCTCACGTAAACTTTTTAAATTATTTTGAGGTTTTAGGAAAGAATGATGTTCCATTCTTATACAGTGCAATCACAGTGAACGAATTGCGGACTACATGCAAAGTTGGTGTCAGAAATCTAGTATAAATTTCAGTTCGACCCCTATTCCTGTAAAATTGTTGGAAAAAACGGTTTGCTAACATATTTGGGAAGCTGTAGTTGACCACATGCACTCAACTTGAGGAAGTAAAAGTTATTCCTTGAGCACAAGTCATGTGATGAATCCACAGATAGTACGGGGTCCTAGCTCTTTGTCATTAAACATGTTCCATGTTTTACATTGAAATTCCCGAACGATTGATAATGGGTAATTTATGTCCACAGCTCTTTGGTTTAAGTCGTTTATGAATTGAAAATTAAAATCTGTGAATTATTTAGTCTTATAAAATATTCTCTTTTACATATTCAGGAAAGGTGTCTGGCAGCTGTAAAAATAGATGCGGAGATCTTTCTGATCCCTCCTTGGGTTGTCAGTGTGAGTCCAGGTGCACAAGCTTTGGTGACTGCTGCGAAGATTATACAGAACAATGCGGTAAGACGGGGCATCAAAGTTGCTCAAGCAGTAGGAGCAGCAAGTAGCAGTAGCAAAAAGCAGTAGAAGTAAAAGCAGCAGCGGCATCATCATCATCATCATCATCATCATCATCATCATCATCATCATCATCATCATCATCATCAGCAGCAGCAGCAGCAGCAGCAGCAGCAGCAGCAGCAGGAGCAGTAGTAGTAGTAGTAGTAGAAATAGTAGTAGTAGAAATAGTAGAAGTAGTAGTAGAAGTAGTAATAGAAGTAGTAGTAGAAGTAGTAGTAGTAGTATAGAAGTAGTAGTAGTGGTAGTAGCAGCAGCAGGAGTAGCAGTAGTAGTAGTAGTAGAAGTAGTAGTGGAAGTAGCAGCAGCAGTAGCAGCAGTATTATCAGTAGCAGTAGCAGTAGTAGTAGCAGTAGCAGCATAGCAGCAGCAGTAGCAGCAGTTGTTGACCAGGGGAAATAAAAAAAATTGTCATATCTTGTGCAAGTAAGATAATATATATATATATATATTAATGTTACGAATTCCAATTCTCTGACTGCTAATATAGATAAATTACTGACGAAATGTTTACCTGTCATCGTTTCGTTTTGAAATTCCCTTGGGCTGTAACGCCCGAGTCATCACTTGGACTCAATTCCGCACTCGAGTCCGTTTTTACTGGCCAGGAAGTGGGCTGCTTGTCTATGACTCGGAGCGTGAGTTCACAGAAATGAAAGTTACATTGCCTTAATGTTACCCAAGGCTACATTTTTACCGAAGCACTCTTTAACATGTAAATGATCACACACCGAAGGAAATTGCATTGTGGGCCAAATTGCCAAATTCATTTTAAAAATGATCTTAAAATAAGTGTTCTTGAAAATGGTATTAAACACTGTACGCATATGCTTACATTATCATATGAACAGGTTATCCACCCATATCCTGGTCAAAATAGCAAAGCAGTACTCAAAAAATGCTCTTGGTAAAATTAAACAAAACGTTAATTTTCGACAAGAATTTTTGGCCAGTTTTTAACGTAACAAGGAAATTAACAAGGATTATTTTAAGCTATAGTAGGATAACCGGTGACCAGAGTCCGTGTTAAATGTAACCAGTGTGTTGCTAGACCGAACATCCGCTTGACCAAAGACCTGCTCCTGCATGGTTAGAGGAAGGGTTAGGATTCGGTTAGACAGTGGCGCCGCCAGGGTTTGGTGATGGGGGTGGGGGGCACGACAGATGACGTCGAAATGCCACCTCAGTTAAACCTCCCCAGTTTATTTATGCGCACCTGCGATTGTATACAGCAGTGTGGACTCCTTCCTTTGTCACTACATAAAGGTTTCTTCCTGGGGGAGGGGTTTAAGGGGAGGGGTCCCCCTCCCATTTGATAAATTTTTGTTTATTTAAGGTTGCTTAGATGCAAAATGGCGCCATCTTTGGGATGTTTTTTGAACTGATAATGGCTGGAAACTATCCATAATTTAGTGATTTCTAAGTTTTGGTTAGGTGAATGAGGAGAGTATGGCAAGGTGAAAGGGGAGAGTATGCGTCCCTGCGATAGTGAACAGCAGTGATAATCCTTCCCTTGTCACTTCATTAAGGTGCCTCCTGGGGGAGGGGTCTAAGGGGAAGGATTTTTTGTTAATTTAAGGTTGCTTAGATGCAAAATGGTGCTATCTTTGAGATATTTTTGGAACTGATCATATATGGCTGGAAAATATCCATAGTTTAGTGAATTCTAATTTTGGTCAGGTGAAAGAGGAGAGTATGTTGCCTAACATAAGGGTATGTTGTCAACAAACCTCCTGAAGTCCCCCTTTTGGCTACTTTAATTAATGCCTTCTATTCGGGGAAAGTTTGAACGTAAAATACGTGCGTGGAGTCCACAGAAACATTTTTGGACTATTAGAAAATTTTCCTTTGCTTCATTATGCATTGTAAAAGGGTATCTAAGGCTGGCAGACAGCTGTATAGGGCCTACTGGAAGCTCTGGATTAATCATATAAAATGGGGCACTGACATGATGCTTGTTACCTGACATCCAAATGATACTATAGAGTATGATGCCGAGCACTTTACAACTATCGTATGTTTACTAAGTTTGAATAAAAATCCAGACGAACAGCTTCCAGCAATGGGGAAAGCTTCCAGAAATGGGGAATGGGAGGGAGAGTATAGGTGCAGGGAGATGATATTAGACCTCCCTGATATAGGTATAGCAAAAAGGGTAAGGACTAAAAAGCGCATTTCAAAATTCTTTTTCGTTGTTAATGTATTAACAATCACCATCTATACGGGTAATGGCTGCATTTGAAAAATGTATAACGGCAAATAAGTACTTTCAACCTTCCACATCATGCTACAGATTAGACTGAAAGATCCCATAGGCCTACAGAGGTTGGAGATGTACTTACTTTTTCGGAAGTGTTGTGATCAGAATAGTTGCATGTATTATATATAACCTTAATAACGGTCATAAAATGGGTGCAAACCGTGACGAAGGCGCGCGAAGCGGCCGGAAATATTTCATTAAAAAAGATTACCATGACAAAACCTTCATTCATGCTCTGCATCGAGACACTTTAAATTCCCCAACAAACCTTTATGCCAATGACAAAGCCAATCTTTTACCTGCATGAGAATTCGTAACCAACCGTCATTTTTTGTTACTGTGCATCTGCGGGAGTTGAGGATAATACTGAGGTAAGGTTTGGAGCGTGCGGAGCGCGCGAAAATTTTGATAGTTTGCGAAAGATTTGGGATAATTCTGATAGTGTGAGAACCATTTGTGATAGAAAATGATTAAAACAGATCCATCACTCGGTCGAAAACACGCCTCACCCTACCCCTACAGAAATCTATAGTAAGCTATAGCCTTTTGAGATCATTTTCAAATTTTCAAAAAAAAGTCTGAAATCGATTTTGGGGGCATGCGCTCCCCATGCCCCCCGTGCCGGCGCCACTGCGGTTAGACAGAGATTAAGGGTTTAAGATAAGGAGAAGGATTTTCCTTGGGTAGGATTTGGGTTTGGATTAGGAGTTTAGGTAAGGATTACAGTTTATAGTGAGGATCTTCGATCTAGCGAATCTGTCCGTTGTTAGAGTGTATAAAGTGCCTTGAAGTTCCTCTCGTATACCAGTAGCCGTTATTACTGTTATTAAAACACACACAATCTTAACTGTAGGCTAATGCAAGTCAGTGGCGTAGCTACGAGGGCATGAGGGGGCACGTGCCCCCCCCAAGACAAAGCCGTGCCACCCCAGGTGCCCCCATGGAGAATTTGGGAATGTACAGTTCTGTATGTAAGCCTTATAGAAAGGGAGAGAATTCAGAAATTGTGCCCCCTTGGGAAGGTTCGTGACCCCCCCCGTGCCCCCTGCTCAGAAAATCCTTTCTACGCCACTGGTGCAAGTACTATCTTACCTGTATATTTCCCGTCGGTACTGTTAACTTTTCTCTTTGTGTGTAAAATCACACACCAATTCTTTTGTTCTGTTAGTATACTTGTAATATTTGAACTTTTTATTCCTACTTTGCAGGTTAGCTCGCCTTTACACGTATGTCTTCCTGTCGAAGGGGTGTAGCTTTCACCAAACGTCAAATGGAAATGCATGCTTGACATAATACTACCGCCTTGGATTATTGCATGCACTTCACCAAAATGTTCATAAAATTTAAGGGGCTGATCGCTTTTATTAATCGTATCGAAGAAAGAACAGAAGTTTGCTGTCAAACCTCATGTAAACATCGAGATCGTGTTGTAGGCCTAAGAGACGTTGTTGATTTCTCTCATTATAATAAAAGAAGTTGAGATGAATTGTAAACTGGTTGAGGGCTAAGAGACTTTGCAATAAATTTTAATTATTCCTATGAATATATGCAAAATGGGTTTGAAAGCAAATCGACTCTATCGTTATTATTTTCTCATTTTGCATCGGTTATTTTTTTTAAAATTTTTTTAAACCTCCACAATTAAATACTTAACTTTAAATATAGTAATCCCATTTGCTTTGTAGTGCCCTCTTCTGATGCAAGTAACAACATCCTGCTGAAAGTTTTCAGACGGCAAAGTTAGCTTAATAATTTATGATATTTCGTTCTTGAAACATTTAACCTGACTTTCGTCAGAAAATCCTGTCCAGGTCGATGGATTCGTCCTACTAGCTCTACCCCCCCCCCCCCCCGTAATAAAATCCTTTTTGAAGTCGAACTTTCTTGCGAACTTGACATCATTCATCTTTGTTTATGCGTTTGACCACTTATGTAGAGCTGCGTAAATTGTTAAACTTCAAACACATTCCACATGGATATAAGGATATCATAATTCCCATAATTAGGCTACGTCATACTCAGTTCCACTATGTCAATTCTTTCATTTTCCTTGGTAAAATTTTATTAAGAAAAACATCGCCAGTAAACTCATTATGTTCCCCTATATTTTAACTTCGCAACGCGGTGGCATAGTTAAGGGAGACTCGGGGTGTGAGCCCCAGACAAATTCCCCCCCGACGGCCCCACTGGAAAATCCAAGAATGAAAAATGTCCATTAGTATATAATGATTCCAAATTTGAAGCCCCCTCCCTATGATATGGAGGATACTCCCTCCCCCCTCCCTCGAAGCCACCCACAAGTTTTTTTTTTTTTTTTTGGCTACGCTAGTGTCGCAGAGATGTTCTTCAGGTTACATCAGACAGAATAAGGTAATCGAAACAACATGTTATTCCAGACGCAAAATAACGAAGATACATCAGATTGACCCAACAGTTGTAAAACTAAGCAGTGTAAATCAAGAAAGGGTGCAAATGCGGGGGAGGAGGGTTAAGATGGTCCTTTTAGCTAAGGACATGTGTAGTATATCCGTTCTGTACAGCTAGTTTAGAATGGAGTTACACATGACTGACCGATGATGTAGAGGTATAAAGGTCGAGACATTGGTCCGTTCAGTTTACGTGTGTTTTGGGGGAAGTGGCTCCTTTGTGGGGAGAGGAGAGCCCCTTCAGTGATACGTATTGGTTATACCATTTTGGCATCTAGTCCAAGGCACGTGTGAAAAAATAATATCAAGTGCACCGAAGAAGCACTTGGGAAGCGCTCATTTGCAGGTGCGTGATCCATGGCCCCGTGTTAGGGCTGCTCGCACAGTTCAGAAGCGGAGACCCTGTTAGGTTCCGGGGAGATTAGTCTCCGAAGTCTCCGGGAGCACTTGCAATTCAAGAAAACAGAAATTAGAGCAATTAAAAAACAGAAAATAGTTCCAAGTTGGACTCTTATGGAGATGTTATTTCATTAAAATTTTGCGGTAAAAATCCATTTAATGGTATGTGCACAGGTCAATTATAATCCCACAGATAAAAATCGGAAAACGTACCCATGAAATTAACGTTTTTGTGTTCTTTTGGGTGCATTCCTAGTAACGACTATATTGCTCACATTCCTGATATTGGTGAATCAAGAACTTTTAGAGAGTAGCCAATACGGGACCATATTTGAACTCAGACCCACCGTGGATGGGACTGAGATGGGAAAATTTCAAACTTCTTAGATTTCAAGAAGTCATATTCTAAAGAAAAACCAAATTTGTGGGTACATCTTCTCGTCAAAAAAATTCGTCAAAAAACTTGATTTTTGGTTAAGGTGACTTAAGTCTTTAGTTTAAAGCTTATATTAAGAAAAAGGACTCCACCGAACCCCTACCGAAAACTTAATACATCATAAAAAGTTTTATGAAAGTTTTAACAATGTTGCTAATTTTACTCTTCTCTTACTTTCCTTTTCTTTTATCTCTTTTCTTCACTTCCTTTCGCTGTGGCTTCCCTGGATTCGCCTTGACGTAAAACCCTTCTGGTAAATAATTATAGGAATGGTAGGTACTGTATCGGGTGCATGGACTTCTAAATATTCTCACGTCAGTCGCAATTATTGTGGCGATAAGGTCGACTTTGGTCCAATTAAGGAGCTTTTTGTTAAGAACCACCCTTGTGGGAAAGCCCGCCCCTCCATAATTACGTCTTTTAAACATTGTTATTTCCACAGTAAGTTGAAATGGATGATTATGTACAAAAACTCAGTCTTGTCTTTTGCAAATGTGTTTGTCCGCAAAACGTGTTTGAATAAAGAATCACATGGGTTGCTTTGGATGCTAGTCATGTCAATAAAATGGCTACAAAGTAAATAATGCAAAGCGACTCGTCCCATGACCGGTGATTGCATGTTTAGTGGATCGCAAGATACTCAGCGTGAAGAGAAAATCGACAAAATGCAAATGAAAGTATATTTGACATCATGCAGATATTTGGATCTTGATTGGTCAAATGTTGTAGTGACCATGCACATACCACCACATTCTGGAATATTGTGAAACGGTTTTAGTACACCTCTCCTCGTCGGAGAAGCTTCTTATTTTTCCAAACTGAAAAATTTATTCAATACAATGTAATTTTTTTTTCAAAAACTTTATTTCAAACATGTGCAAATTGCGGCATCAAACTGAATCTAAGGGCCCTTAAACATCCGAAAGTATTCCAAAGGAAGGGAATACTTCCTCCCCTTAGACATCTCCCCCAGGACGGCGGTCTAAAATGTTCAGTCCTGAGGACGACTTCCTATGCCCGTGTCTTAACGTCTCACTTAAGAATTCGGCGATTCACTAAATGAGACCAATATGAAACCTCTAAAAGAAACAAATACGCCTTTATTCAAATGATGATCAAGAGCCAACCTCAAATTTGATTTAAGCCATGCAGTGTGCGTAAAAATATACTTCTCTTGATCTACAATTAAAATGCTAAAAATACAAGGTGTAAAAATCATTCTACCACCTCTAACCATCCGTTATTGAGAATCCTGCATTCTGATTGGATAAACACTGACCTGTTATTCCACAATATACGGTCAGTAAACGTAAAAACTGATAAATATGAAGTTTTTCGCACATTTTCGGTGGTAGAATAGGAATAAACCACATTTGTTGGACTATTATTGTCTCATAAACCGTCTCGACTCCAAATTTGGCAAAATAACGGACTCGGATTCGCCTCGTCCGTTATTTTGCAAAATTTGGAGTCTCGACGGTTTATTCACCAACAATTGTCCACCAAATGCGATTTATTCCTTAAAAAAAAACAACCACATTGTGGTGCGTAGAGTGTCGATCTTTGAAACAACCGATTTTACCCCAGAGGAAACGTCGGCTGCGGGCCTCGACAAAACCGTTCACTTACTCGCCATTGGCGAGTAACATTCCGTCATGGCCACCATCATTAACGCCAGATAACACTGTATTCTGGATGCCGATCGCCATGCTCGTAGCCAGACAAGGTAGTGAAGGAGAAGGGGGAGGGCGAAACAGCCTTCAGGGGCGACACTTTTCAGGGGGCGAGATATACTAATGTGAATTAAGGCAACGGTAATTTTTGATCTTCAAGGGGAGAGGAAATTTTTCCAGGGGGCTAAGCCCTCTGGTCCCCTTGGCAACGGTCTTGCCGCTCGCCCAAATGTCCAGTTGGCTTGGACATTTTTGTCGAGACCTGGTGGACTGAGAAGCAAGAACTAGCTACTATTACAACATTCAGAATGTCTAGCCTTGTTGTATACGGTAACTTGAATCCTAAATTTTCATGGTTTTATCGACAGATGACTTTAAAATCTCTGAAACTCTAGTAACTTGCAAAAAAAAAAATGGAATTACTTAAAACTGTCTTCATTGTTGTGGCTAACACTTTTTCCTAATTTACTCAAATAAGAGTGCAGTGTCCACTAAAATTATCCACAATTTTGTTTTGTTCTTTTATATCAGACTACATTAAGTTGTCAGCTCTCACGGTCAAGGATTAAATAATTAGACAAGAAAATTGAGACCGACAACCAGCGAAGTTCAAATTTCTATGTGGCGAAGCTCCCCCTGGTAAAATTTTTGCTCCCTAGAAGATCAAAAATTAACATTGCCCTAATGGGTTTTAGTATATCTTGCCCACCCTTGAAAAATTTTTCGCCACCTGGAAGCTATCTCACCCCCTTTAGAACCTTGTCTGGGTAGTGGCCTGCATAAGAATGAGATGATCGATCATAAGAGCTGCTTGTTAATACGATAAAGAAGTTTACGTTTTATCATTAGGTTCCCCTACAACCCTACAACTGAAGATATTTCAACGAGTTTGCTGTTGAATGACTTAAGAGGAGATAGAAAGGAAGAAAAGAACAAAGTTGTTTTAACCCATAATAATATCCAGAACTTGCCCAATGGGTTAGTAATGTCTCGTCAAAAGGAATCGCTTTTCCAACCGAGGCTTCATACTGAAATATACAAGCACAGAAATAAAATGGTTGTGATCCATCGGCAATGACTGTTATGTGAACTATGAACACCGGTATTAACAGTTTGACATCTTGCGGTGACCTATAATTACGTTTTACCTAAAATTTAACCACTAGGTTCTTTCACAGAATATAGGCATCGAAGCCTATTTGCCAGGTATGAGATTCAGCAAAGCTTCCCTTGTTGAGATATGTTTTTAGGACCAATGTTAAAGGACCATTGATCTTTGCAAGCAGGACTGGCTTCATAAACTCGCTGTAGAACATCTACATGCTAATACTAGGTTTACATTATGTTCCCGGCGGCCACGACATTCCCGTTTGCCCGAAACGTAGTGCGCCGTGGAATTTTGGCCATTTTTCATCCGTATTCAAGTTTTGTTGATGAAGCTCTCCTTTCCGGTCAGGCCTTTGTAAACTGGCTCCCAGACCGAACGCCCCGTGACAGACCGTAGTAGAAAGCAATGTGCCGTATAGTGCGCCTCTAAGTTTTGTTACGACCTTTTTACGTACTGTCACCTGTTGTCGTGTTCACCCCGTTTTACTACGGCCTACTACGTTTCTAATCCGAACCGTGACTGCCATGGCAAATTTTTTGACAGTTAAAAAATCTACCCCGGCATCCACGGCAATCACAGCCTGTCACGTTTGCCACTCCAGTTCACCCACGTTGTCTCACGTCCATCCCGTTTTGACCACGGTGGCCAGAAACGTGATTGCCACGGCCGTCGGGAATATAGTGTAAACCTAACATTAGTACGAGATCCTTCCAAGTTATCCTTCTGTAGATTTCATGTTCTACGAGGTGTCCCAATTTGATCTTTGGTCACCTTACATGAACTTTGACCTCCATCAAGAACAAGGAACTCTTTAAAGAAGATGGGCCATCCATACATAACGTATTGAACTTCTCAAGGCATCAATCTTGAGATATCCTTTTTACGCAGTTTTCATAATTATTTTGATCTCTGGTGACCTCAGATGACCTTGACCCCTACTGACGGTAGGCATATTGAATTTAAAGTGGGGCAACATGTCTACTGTGAAAACCATTCTTGTTTAGGAGACTCTCATCGTTTGACCTTTAGTGACCTCAGTGACATTTGACCTTTATTGAAGCCAAAGTGATTGTCCTTCCCGATACAGGGCATTAGCAAGCGAAATATGAGATTCTTTAACGTTACTCTTCCTGAGATATGGTTTTTACAAGCAGTTTCAAACTTTCACCTCCGATGACCTCAAATAACAACTGATTGGTACCAAAAACAATCGTTTCCTTACTGACTGTAATGCATCCACATGCCAGGTTTGCAAAATCATCCATGTTAATTAACGTGAGATATCGTGTTTCCAAGTTTTTTTCAACTTTGACCTCTGTTGACTTCAAATTACCTCTGACCTCTACCAGAACCACCATAGTTCCTTCGCTCAGTAGGCCTACAATATAAATTGAATCGATAGACACGTATGAAAGGTATTCGTCATTATTACCTTGAGAAATGTTGTATACAAGAAATAAACATACTCTACATCTTTCCAACTGTGGTGACCTCAGAAAACCTTTGATTTCTTCTAAAAAAAAAACAAAGCCCATCATCTATTGACTATAAGGCATCCTAATGCTGTCAAGTACCGTATGTAAAGTAGCAATGCTTTCAGTCTTGAGGTATACGGTAGCGTGCTTATAAGTTTTTCAGTTTCTGACTTCTTGTGACCAAAAGTGTCTTTTGTCCTCGACTAAAAACGTTAGGGTTTTTCTCTTTATATTGTAACTTCTATTCCAAGTGTAAGAAACATCCATCATTCCTATCATGAGACAAAGTGTTTGCAAGCTAAGCGTCACAAGAACACACCCAACCTCTTCGGCAACGGAGCAACAAAGCATTTAATTATCTGCAATTGTCTTTGAATGTACGGTAAACAAACTACAAAACAGAGATTTGACTGAACAGTTTTTAAAGAATAATCCATCTTGGACTAAGAAGCAGTCTCTTCCATTGTGCGCCTGGCTTGAGGATGGGATGGATGGACAATAGACACTTTTCCAAATAGCAATTACAAA
>JAIZAY010000922.1:0-25586 GCA_029531755.1 Holothuria leucospilota | reverse complement strand
GCCAAAAAAAAAAAAAAAAAAAAAAAAAAAAAAAAAAAAAAAAAAAAAAAAACGAGCTCTTGGACTGCCTCGCCTTGTATATGAATATGAATGCCAATAATTTCAGAGAAATCAAAATAATAGACATGAACAACTATTATACATTTTGAATGGCCAAGAAAAATATATTTCCTTTAAGAATAAGTTTCTAATTTTTCTCGTTTGTATCTTCATCACATCGCCTTTTTTCACCTCCGTCTCCAAGCTCATTACCGTTTTTACACTATTACAGTTTAATAGTAAACACGCTTAATAAACGTGTTTAGGAATTAAACATAATTTTTGCCCCAACTTTGGAAACATGTTTAATTCCTAAACACACATGTTTAATTCCTAAATATGATGTGTATAATTCCTAAACGTGTTTAGAGTGTTCGCGTGTTTCCAAAGTGGGGGCAAAAAAGTGTTTAGAAAAGTCAAAAGTGTTCAATATCTAAACACTGTTTTTACAGCGAACATCTGGCCTCCTCTGTGCATTCTTCTGGTTTGAACATAAATTATACGTATTTTTGATTTTTCTAAGAAGTAGTACACAGTCCTTTCCTATCGATCAAAAAAAAAAAAAGAAACGCAGTCGCACGAAGTCAGGGTAATGTTGTTGGATATTTGGTAATCGTTAGCTGTTAGTAACATCTTTGCGAAACGCACATTTTTCTACACAAAATGGCATAGGCATAGCTCGACATATTTGCAGAATTAAACTAAACAAATCTGGGAATTAGCCATTCTTTTTCACGGTTGAAAGCTTACGACGATTTCAAGATAGTTGGCCAGCCCCTTCCACTAACACCATGGCTGTAGCCTGGGCTACATCTCCAGAGGGTAGTTCATGATAGCATCCAGTAACGTACCTAGGATAAGTGGCACCCAAGCGGATCCCCATTTTCTCACCCACTGCCGTCATGAGGGTGGGGTCTAAGTAAAGGGGTCAAATAGGAGGGCGTAAAATTTGTATACGGTCTCTTATAGATGCAAATTGGTGCTGTCGTTAGCAAAGTTTCGAACTGATCATTTTAGTGTCTTTTCTTTTTTTTGGGGGGGGGGGGCTAAGGTGGGCCAAGGGTGACACAACACGCGCTAGGAGTTTTGAAACTGTTTTTTGTGAAAGTAGCATAAAGAAAGGGGATGTACCGCCATTGCGGGCTGTCGTGCGTACAAGCTCAATGCGTGAAAAAAACGAAAGGTGAATCTGTGATGACTCACATTTGACCTCCATCTCGTTTGGTGGTCACCGTGACCCGGAATTCTGTGACATGGGCAGGGAGGTAACAAGGGGAAAGCTTACAAAACTGTGAGGTAATTGACGTGCGGTACGTAATTGTGGGATTTACTGATGGGGGCCAACTTGTGTTTTTCCAAAGGGTTCAAGCGGATTGATATGGTATTTGTAACCGGGGCCCGCCGTACCGTTTTAGATTCTAACTAGGTCTACCCCTCCGGCCTTCCCTTGTCCTATAACTAAACGAACTAACAGTTTTAGCCAGTATGAATATGGCCAGAAATCGGTGAATGTAACGTGCTTGTCCTGGGATTCACTTGGGTGGAGGCATTTTCCGTCGCATTGTCGGGTTTTAATCTAAGATTAATGAGTTTGATTAAGGTATATTCTCCCACAAAAACGCCTAACGCGCGCAAAAGGGTGGGGAAAAAAAAAGGGAAGGACCTTAAGCGCAAGGGTGGGGGTTCTTCAGGGTTTGGGGCCGATAGTGGGGTTCCGCTTCCGACTGAGGGGATCTGGCCTCGATCCCATGGGGGTGACATAGAGGCATGTGGTGTTCGCCCTATCTAGCGCACTATAGCCACCGTGGTCCTGTCGTGCTGGGGTGTTTTAATAGTGAGCCTTGTTACCATAGCTGGCTAAGGCAAAGTTTTCATCGTAGAGGGTTTACTTACTCCCTGAACAGAAGACACATTCTGAAGTTTCAATGTTGTTGTTCGGTGGGCGTGTAGATAGATCACCCCATGGGGGACTGTCCTAGGGTTTCAGAGTAAAATTAATGCTTCGAATGACATTGCGCAAATATGCAAGATTCCCTCTTTCACCACTGACTGAGAATGGACGGTTGGTACTGTAGTGATAACGGTAAACTGATAGAAAGAGGTGCATAAGCAGGGCAGACCGTTGACGGTACCGAAGTGGCCGGGGCGGGAGTTCCAGGATTTGTCGGCAAAGGAGGGGGGTGTTGTTGGTCCCAGATTGCAAAGTTGGTAACGAAAGGTGGTCCGTGGTTTGTGTATCAAAGTCCAATGGGGGTGGATGAAAGTCCCGGACTGTGTGAGGGAAGTCTATAAAGGGGAGAGGGGATGTTTCCCCCGCCGGGGGGTGGGTGCGAGTGCCAGGTGTATTTTGATAGGGGGCCCAAAGGCATGTGATGGATAGATAGAATGTGCGGCTGCTTGTCCTGGGGACGGGGTCTCTAAGTAAACTCACTGGGGGTGGGCTATGAAGGTGGGAAGAGGGTTCCCCCTGGAGGTGGTCGCCCTTTGTGAGAAAATGGTTTTTTGTTAATTAGTAACAGGGGGGGAATGTGCTCAGAGATAGGAAGGAAGATGGGCAAGAATTGTGATGTCTGTGGTGTATTTTTGTTTTTGAACGTGGATCAGTTAAAATGGGCTGGAAAAAGGCGGTGGTTTCCATAATTCAGTGGGGGTCAGGTTGTAATTTTTTTAATTTTTGAGGTGGGTGCAGGGTTAAGCGATGCTTCTTCTGGGGAGGGGGGACAAAAGCCTAAACCAGTAGGGGAGGGGTTGCCCCTCCCCTTTGAGTGGTCATTTTTGTGTTGATTTAAGTAGTTTGATTCATGGGATGCAAAATGTGATGTCTGTGGTGTATTTTTTGAACTGATCATATATGGCTGGAAGCGTTCATAATTCAGTGATTTTAATTTTTGAGGGGGTGAAAGATGCTTTTCTGGGGAGGGGTCTAAGGGGAGGGGTGTCCCCTCCCCTTTAGAAAATTTTTGTTAATTTAAGATTGCTTAGATGCAAAATGGTGATGCCTTTAGTATATTTTTGAACTGATCATATATCGCTGGAAAATGTCCATAATTTAGTGAATTTTAAATTTTACCCTAAATTCACAGTGCATTTTATTAAAATAAATTACAAGGCTTAAATAAGACACTACAGGTAATATTGCAGTAAGTTATAGTTAAAAGCCTGATGTTGTCGAAAATATTCCTCTAAATATTAAAGAATTCTGAAATTTCCTTGAAAGTAGAAGCAGCGCTCCCAATGCTGTGGGCCTAGCCGGTAATAGACTAAAGTTAGCAATCCATTAATACAGCGCTCGTGAGTAACTCCTTGCGATGCCCAGAGAAAATTACTGAGGCCAATATAAGCCAAAATATTATCAGCTGAAAGTTAGTAGCAGAGTTATTAACATAACACTTACTTTCTGAGGTAGAAAATAATGAACAAGTTTGAGTTTCACTCTGACACATCTCATAGGCCTATTTCATTGGAATAGGGCCTTGTCCTTTGTTTTATGAAGTTGAAAAAACTTTCAAAATTTTTTGGAAGGGGGGCCCGGGCCCCCCGGGCCCCCCTAAATCCGCCCCTGGGTACGAAGAATGTTCTACCAGCATAATTTCAACTTTCAACATAAATTGATCAAATTCAGATTTTGCATCCTGCCTCAGTGTGTAAAACTTTACTGTAGAAACAAATCGGATGGTTACATGATTTTGAAAGGTTTGAAAAGTCGGTTATGAAACAAAATAAGCTACATCTGCCGCTTAGGTAAATTCTTAGACACCCCCCCCCCCCCCCGCGACTGTGGTAATCCTAGTTCCCGTGTTTATACAGGTGTGCTGACATAAGTGACAATTGCAATAAACTTATACATGCAGTTGCTTCCTCAAAATTAATGTATTTTTTTCCTCCAAGCCAAAGCAAGTGGCTACAAACTCCTCTCAGTTGTTGCATAAAAAGGAATAAAAGGGACCCGCTGCTTCAGGAAATATTTTATCCAACCTACGACATAGGAAGGAATTCAAAGAAGTCTTCAATTAACATGAACGGGCAAAGTGTAAATCCACGCTTAAAGTGGAAAGGACAACCACAGAGCCACATTTGAATACCAGCGTAATAGTTTCCAAAAGATTTAAAATTAAAAGAAACGGCCTCCCCTATCCAACTGCCATGTAAGTTCTCTGATTATTTCTACCTGTTAATTTTTTAACCAAAGAACCTGAGCCCGTACAAACAGGATCAGGGAATTCTGAGAGCAATTCCCCTCAGCTATATCTCACCTCGCATTTTGTTGTCACATCTACGATTTTAGTTGTAAACCCGAATTATGGATTAATGCAAGTGCTCATAAAATATGACCTTTGACCCTCAAAGTCTTTGCAGCATGGCTACTGGCAGAAAATTCGATTAACCAAATCGAGAAAATTTAGAGGAAACAGGTAGTGGGAAGGAGGAAATTTTGAAAGTGTCGGATGCTTCAAGAAAATTGAACAGCTGTTATCAGCAACTGTTCATCTGAAAAAGTGCGAAAAGTAATGGAAGTAATTTGCTTGTCAGTTACCTCATGTCTATTTTACGTCATGTTTCTTTAGTTTTTCAAGAACATTAAAAATTTCTTCGTAATACATCTCTTTCCTCCCTCTTCCTTTATCTTTTTTGCATCCACCCATGCTGAATTCTCTTAAAGCCCTTTTTGCATTGTCCGACTTAGTCTTACAGAAATAAAGATATGGCAGCTGTCTTTCTTACAAAATTTGCAATGAACTTTCGCTTTAAAGACTGAGTGTAAGACTGTACACTCTAAAAACGTGTTTAGGAATTAAACACATTTTGCCCCCACTTTGAAAACATATTTAATTCCTAAACACACATGTTTAATATCTAAACATTATGTGTTTAATTCCTAAACATTATGTGTTTAATTCCTAAGCGTGTTTAAAGTGTAAACGTTTTTCCAAAGTGGGGCAAGAAAGTGTTTAGAAAAGTGTTTAATTCCTAAACACTTTTTTAACAGTGCAGCCTTTAACATTTTCCCTTCCATACATTAGTTATAACGTTGGGTTTTGTCTTTACTTTGAGTATAAGAGCACGCGAGAAACTGTTAACATCAGTCACTAACACCTGAACATGGACTTGGGAGAAAGGAATCATTTCAATAATATGCCCTTTTTCAGTCAAATATACAATTCTAAGTATAGGTTGAATGAGGGCACAGTTTAAACAAAACTAAAACTGTTATTCAAACAAGTCAAATTTAATGTGTGCCCCAATACATTCTACTGGTTGATCACAAAACCATACGCTACGCAGGCAAACTATTCTAAAGACTAAAGATAAATTATTGGCTAACTGATATCATTTTTATCTTCTAATGTCATTGATCAAATGTCGTTTTTAATTGAAACTGTAGATTAATACAAATATTCAGCAAGAAGTCGGGATGTGGGAGATGTAGTAGAGGTAAAGGTGAAGCAGCAGTTCTTTACCAAATGGAATTTCCCCTCGAGGGGCTTTCGGTTACTCGGGGAGGTGGGGGTGGGGGAGAGTATCCAAATCAAGATATATCATTTGGATGTCTAAAATTGGGTGACTCTTACTAGAAATCCAGTTTGCAATTAATAAGTCACTCTTAGCCCCCCTCCCCCAGTTAAAAATCTGGCATTTCCTAAAATCACACTGGTTTTAAAGAGTACAACGCGACTACAGTCACTTGTAAAGTTCTAAAACAGGAGTCAGACATCCGTTCTGTGTAACAGTAAATTGTCCTACAACATGCTCTGTATATTGCTTTACTTCTGTGGCGTGGATCCATCTCTAAAGGTGGGGAGGGGACTTATCACCATTTACAAATCGCCGTCCTGGGGAGGGGTCTAAGGGGATAAGGGGAGGAGTGATCCCCTTTGGAAAAAGAAGGAAATTAGAGGGTGTCTTTATGGCAAATGGTGCCAAATTTGGGCGCAATTTAGCTTTTAAAAGGTAGTGTCAATTCGTAATCTATGTTATAATTCAATTCATCGCAGTTTTAGTTTTCATCATTTGCAAAAGTGGGGGAGTGGGTGCAGATGCCCCCTTCCAAAAAAGTGAGGGGCCCATCCCCCGTTCCCCCATGATCCACGCCTATGTTTCACTTACGTTATACAAGGTAAACAAAACTGTGACATGAACAGAACTAAGTGACAAGGATGAAATGCCATAACGGAGGTCTTCGGGCGTTGGTAAAGTCTCCGCGATGTTACGGAAATTCTGTGACAGATGGTAATCCCAGCTGGCCAAACCATTAACTACAATTACTAATTTTGCAGGATTCCCTGCATGTATATTTCTGTCTTTCCCTTCTCAGAAATTCCTTGTTTTACAACTTTCCCATAGGCTTAGAAAGTGGGGGAGGGGGGTTAAACCTCAGCCAAACATATCTGGGGGCTCAAGTATGCCTCTACCCTCTTACTTTTCAAAAGTATAGAATAGAAAATCCAGTATTTACCAAACGTTTGGCTTAAAATGCGAAATCTGTTTAATAATTGTATAACTGCACAAAATGTAGCTTCAAATTGCATTTGTTGACCCTCAGATTTTTACAAATATTGTCAAAAGTTGAGGGGACATCCTCCTTTTGTGGTCTTTTCAGTGTACTCCGATGCCTAGTGAACTTTATTGTATTTACCGCAACTATGTACACTCTAAAAACGGTTGGTTCAAATTTGAACCGACCGGGGTCGGAGGGGCAACTAGCCGAAATATTTGACTAGATTTGGTTAAAAATTGAAAAGAGTTGGTTTACCTTTGAACCAAATATAGTCAATTTTCTGAACAGATTTGGTTATTTGCCCCTCCGACTCCGGTCGGTTCAAATTTGAACCTACTGTTTTTAGAGTATAACCATTCCAGAACAGTGACTTCTTACACCAGGGACTCTACGGTGGACCGTTGGACCCAAAGTTCGTACTAACGTTGTGCTCTAATAGTGCCCCCAACCACAATTTGATACTTCTGGCGACGCTTTTGCCAGAACATATAACGCACTTGTTACTTTACAATGTCCATTCGTTGTGTATTGAGATCCTCTAACTCTTTTGTTTAGCAAAGTTATATTTGTAAAGTACGTAGTTCAGAATCGTCTTGTAATTACATCGATATAGATGACGGGGAATTTCCAAAGGAAGGGTTGAATAATGCGAATTAGGCAAATTAATACACCCGTATTCCAATACATTTTAAAGGCTAAGGTATTAAAACTACGGTGTGTTAAAATGGGTAGATCCCTCCAGACTACTTCAATGTTTACAGGAAAAAGGTAGTCATCCAACAGTCGTAAAAACGCCCGGATGAATAATGAATTAGAGGGGCACCGATCTAGAAGCCGTATTACATATTTGATAAGATTTGGATTAAAATGATCCGGATTAAGCTGACCACATAAATGATCCCGATTCCTAATCACCGCCCCCCCCCCCCCACGACCAGCGCTTTATTAAGGTGTGATTTTAACCACTGTATCCTCGTATCATGAATGCCTCGTGTTAATCATGTGACCATATTTTTGGACCTTTATCGTTAAATTCGTGCAGACAACCTCATTGGGTTAAGTAAAATATCCAGTATCCTAATATCCAATAAACATCTTTAAGGATGTTTGTAAAAGAAATAGAGAAATTTTTAGACTTAGCTGATGTTTTCAAAATTAATTTGGGTCGACCTCTTATTCCCTTCGTGTCAATAATCACGAATTGTTTCAAAGTGGCATCGTATCAGGCATAATTGATGTGACGCCCTTACTCCGGGGATTAAACAGTTCCAAGCAGAAGATGGGAGCTGCTATACGGACAGTTCCCTGATAAAAGACACATGCGAAATACCAATTTTCTAGAAGGCTGTTACGGTCTTTGAAATACACTGCAGTGTGATTTGCGGGTAAAGGTTGTAGTTCTGCGGGACATTGGTCCAAGCATAAGTGATAGAAGTAGTTTAATGATCCTTACAAGCTGTCCTTTAGAAAAGCAGCGTTATACCTTGACAAACCAATTCCTTAAACAGTCCTCTCCTCTTTTAAATATTTCCTGTTACGGAAGTCAGGGGAGGATCAAGAATTTTACAAAAGCAGGGAGAAGGGGGCTACTTTCGTAAACGTAAAGTCCCAACCTGTAAGCGTCCACCATTCGTACGAAGCCGCGATGGTGAGGGGGGGGGGTGGGGTGGTCTGGGAAAATTTTGCAATTAGACATTGTTACATGGTTCTTCCTGACATCTAAAAATCAAGATAAATACGCATCCAAATATCATTTTGTGCTTCACCGATGCTTTAAAGTGCGACACTGGAATATCGGAATAGACTAAACAGTCTTACAGGAGACTAAATTATAACATAATGTTAACGTGGTGAGGACAGGGCGGGATGCGGAGGAGTCTGGAATATTTTTTTAATCAAACACTGCTAGATGCGATTTCCTGACATCTGAGGATCGATTTTGGTGCTATAAATATACAAAAAACAAAATGTTCTGAATGGGAGTACCATTCTTATGCGTTGTCACCAGTGTTACAATTGAAGATAAACAGCAGGCACATCCAGCAAAAATGCCAGGAAATAGGGTTGGGAGCTCTTTCCCAAGAGCATCTTAACTACTCAACTACCAGACTTCCTTTTCTGATAACTGATAATCCTGTTATCAGTGGGATAAACCGGTTTGGAAGTAACTGGCAGGGACGAGTTGTAAGACTGCCCTCAAAGTCATCATGAAAGATAAAAGGCGAATGGGAGTAATTTATATAATTCTCATTCGATCCCGATAGGTCAAGGTCAGTAGAGGCATTTCCAAAAAGCGGGAGAGGGGATATATCCCCTATTCTCCCCGGGAATTTCCGTCTAATCATGAAAGTTTACTAAGTCACCAAACGTTTTCCACTGTCTAGAAAAGCTATGCCTACCCCTAGAACTGTCAAACTATTTGTCATAAAAATAGGAAGGTTTGCAACTTTCGGAACCTAAATATAGGGAGATTTAGGAAATGATAGGAGATTCAGGACAAAATAGGGAGTTTGGCTCAGTGGCGTAGCTAGAGGGGGGGGGGTAGGGGACGGCCCCCACACAAAGCCTCCGAAGGCCTCTGTCGGAAATTTCTAGTCTCTGTCGGAAATTTTTACCACCCTAATTAAAAATTCTTACAACGGTAATTAGTAGCTAAAATTATATTCTTAGGGGTTTACTTACAACACTTCTTATGTTTTTAAGCAGAATTACACATCGAAATGGTTACTGCATATACCTCCCAAGTGACCCGCATTTCGCAGGTTTGGCCCGCACTGAACACCCAAACCCGTTGACCCGCCCAACCCTTTGAAAAACCCTCATTTCAATACATGATAGAGCCACAAAACAAAACCCTGCCTTCGGAAGTATCACCTCCTAACTGAACCACAAATTTAGCAAATTACGGTACCAATCACATCTTAGTGCATTCCACTGCTTGCCTTGCGAAAGGCACTCTTGTTACGTAGACTGTAGCAACATAGGTAACCTCCATAGCAGATATCTAAAATATTCTAATGGGAGCAATCGAGTCTTATAACCGCGCGACGCAACTTACAAACTAGAACCAAATGCCCGTTTCGCGGGTTAGAGGCAGGGCTTGTCTCAGAAATTTCAACCCAACAAACGAACCAAATGTTTTAGCCGACTTCATCATAACCACTCAGCCCTATGCAAAAATACGTAATTACCTTTGCACTATCAGGGCCGCATAAACATTCATTCAACTTACACTCATCCTGTGGTAATTCCTTTAAGATATGAACGTATTTCCGAGAAAGAAACTAATCCAAGAAAAATTTCCATTTTGGAAAGTGTGTGATGCCATTTCGATGTAAATTTAACACAGGCCCGCTTCCCTTGGTATATCACTTAGCAGCAGCGTGGTGTCGTTAACGCCGAACGTGCTACGTATTACGTGATTTCTGAACTATGCTGCATCAGAAATTAAGGGAAACAATAAAAAACCAATGATCGCTATCATTTGGAAAACTTTAAATTTTGCGAGCTTGTGAGTATCAGTGCAGATATTTTTGACGGCAAGTTAATGAAATTACGTTGAATGATTTGCCAGAAAAGTGTTATCATTTTGCGTGTAGACACCTATAAAATGCCAAAACTTTCCAAAAGGGGAGGGGGACCTCCTTATACCCCTTCCCAGACCGGCGATCCACCAACGGACAGGTCAGAGGTGGACCCCCATCTAGCTTTGGGGAACTTGGGAGCTATGTTACTGACAAGGCCTGGAAGTGTCAGTTAAGGCAATCTCGGAGATATTTTAATCTAATTTTTTCCGTGCGCTACACGCCAGATGATGGTGGCGGTACGCTTAGATAGTACATCATTACTTCAAGATAATAATCTGTCGGAATTTTTTTGCTTTTGCCCCCCCCCCCCCCCCCACAAAAAAATGTCTAGCTACGCTACTGGTTTGGCTCAATTTTCAGCTGGAATTTAAAGTACAAAATCAAATTTTTAGGTGTAACAATCCTTCGATCAATGCTTCTTGTTACGTCTTATATTGGCACGTTTTGCATATATGAACTTTGACAATTTGAAAACAATTCTGAAAATGCAATGTGGTGGCCAATCAAAGTAACGAGTTGCACTAGCCCGAATAGAGGCTAACATGGATAAGTTGTTTTACAATGACTTACTTTGGCGCCAGGGCCTGTGATGGAAGTTTGCAGTGCACGTAAGTTGTCAGTACTTTCAAATTGGCAAAAAGAGGAGGATGGAGCAGGTAATAATATATAGGGAGGCTGGAGGTTTTGATGAAGGCAGTGAGTTTTCCGGTAAAACAGGAAGAGTTGATAGGTCTGTACGCAGTCTATTTGAAAGATGTGTATTTGAGGCAGATTTCACCAGTGGGAGTCTGTAACACTACAGAGAAATCTACATCCCTGCTTGCACTGGGCACATAAGTGCGGACAAAACTGCCTGTGTACATTTTGGAGCTGTGTGCTACTGGACTCGAGAAGTGCTCAGACAACAATATATTCCCAAATTCAGCACTTTCGAAAAGGAAATTAGTAGGTCCCACTAGGTCAACACATGGGGTCTAAGTTCCCTAAAAGAAAATTTTGGAATTAAGCACTGTTAGATGTATTTACTGGCATCTCACAATCAAAATAAGTGGTGCAGCTTTGGGGTCGTCTCAAAAAGAAAATGGTGCCAACAAAGAAGGATGGAGCCGGAAAAGTAGATCTCCTAGACATATTACTATAATCAGAAAACAGATCTTAAAAAGTGTGTTAACATGCTCCTTAACGTACACAAATAAACAGTTTGTGCGGAAATGGGCACTGTAATGGTATGTGATCACCAAACAATTTCAGAAAAGGCTAACTACCATGACCATTTTGCCTTTCAAAAAGAGCAACCCAAGGGATCAAACGTCCCCTCAAGACAAGAAAATTTCGAAATTATTCACTGTTAGGAGTGATTTTCTTGCATCTGACCAACGAAAAAGTATACATAAACAATGGAAGTGGTAATTTAGTCAAGCCGTCCTACAGGTAGTAATAACTTAGTGTAAGTTCAAGACGACTCGTCAGGAACACCAGACTGAATCCGTCGACAAGCGGATGAAAAGCTCCAGAGAATTAGAACCGCTACAACAACAATGTCACCTTCAACGCAGCCTTTCCAGAATTCTGTAGAAGGAGAACTGTTTACCCCAGAACAAAAAACAGTTGATTCCAGTTGGGAATTTTAACTGGGAGTAACTGTTTCCAACTGGGCTTAACTGTTTCCAACTGGGGGTAGCTGTTTTCAGTTAGTTTTCCAACTGGGCATTCTGTTCCAGGTTGGGCATTTTATTGAATCCAGTTAATTCCAGTTGGAATTGGTTAATTTCCATCAAAAACAGTTGGGAACAGTTAGATTTTGCAGAGTACATTCACAGACCAGTTGGAAGTGTGGAAGACAATATTGACACCAGTTGGAAACAGCTGTGGCCATGGGCGTCAATCTTTACTCGAATGTGGGGGGACATGGCCACTTCTGTCAAAAATTTACTGTGTAAAAATCTTAAGTCAATGGGCGTTTTTCCAAAATGTGGGGGGGACGTGTCCCCCTGTCCCCCCCCAGGATTGACGCCCATGGCTGTGGCCAATGTATATTCATTGTCATATTTAACTTAGGGGTTCCACTGGGAGGTATCAAGAGTGGGGTGTGTTCGAATGGTTAAGTTGTTGAACTAATGATCATACTCTTATTATATTTTTTTATTTTATATTTCAATTTTATTTTCTTCCCAGAAAGAAAAAAAAAACAGTTGGAAATTCTCATCTGGTCCCAACTTTTTCCAGTTGGAAAATTTCGGACCAGTTCAACTTGGAATGATTTCCAACTGGTTTCAACTGGTCACAACTGTTTCCAACTGGTCTTTTTCTAAATGGTCATATTCAACTGGTTTTACTTAATTTGCATAATTGAGCTAAAATGCATTTTATTAGACCAGACCTTTTGTAGGATTTTTGCATTAGAACTTGGCCTGCTTAGAAATCAGAACACTCTGACCAGACCTCACAAAGGAGAGGTCGGGTGTAATAAAATCCTACTTATCTGTTCCTTCCTTTGTTCTGACAAACCACTATCACTTCTAGATAACACTTAATCCCTGAGCATTGAGGAACATTTTCCAGTTGATTACACAACAGTATAAGCTATTGACATTTCCACTCATTGCACAATTAAGTCTTTTGTGTATGGTTTATTTACTTAAAGAAGGGCTGGTTTCACCAGGAATCAATCAACTATGTAGGCAGGGACCAAGTTTATTTGGACTAGGTAACAGATACACAGTTTTGGTTCCAAAAATAGGATCTGGATCTCTTAGCAGAAGAGTGCCTAATGTGTGACGGTTTCTTTTTTGAAATTTATCCCCAAAATGTGCAATTTACACACTTTTACAGTTTATAACAGAATTAGCGCTTTAATGAATTATTTTTATCGTATTTGTTTTGTAAACTATATCTAAATCTCTACATTAGTAAATACATACGTCCTCACACATCACTACAATATTAGTACATGTACAAAACTAGAGGTTTTGGACTTCCATCAAATGCATTTTGAAGTACTTTTGAAAAAGTCTTAATGCATTTTGAAGCACAACATTATGTCCGATTTACCCTTCTACAGGCCACACATGTTTGGTATTAATTTTCAAGGTTCCCGTTGTTGTCCAGCAAACTGGAAAATGGGTTCCCACCTCATCCAGTTGGAAACAGTTAATCCCAGTTGGAAACAGTTGGTTCCAATTGGAAACAGTTGTGAATTCTCCCAACTGGTCCAAAATCCCAGCTTTGAAATTTTCCAACTGTGTCCAGTTAGAACCAGTAGAAAATTCCCAACTGTTTTTTCCTCTGGGTACGTAATGTGCCAATTAAAGCAGCGGCCTGGGGACACTTTTAAGAAACAGTGCCATTGTTTACTACTACTGTGCACACAAGGAACATTCTCGTAATTGCTCGACTGTGTGCACTGGAAGTTTCTATTCAATTCAAGAGATGTCTCGATTGAAAGCCTAGGGTATAAAAGGCGGTTCAACAACTGTTGAGGGGGAGAGATATCATAATACTTCATCGAGACCAGACGCTGTCATACTGCTGTGTTATCATTGTCCGTTTGTTGAGAAGTTATTCTCTGACCGAATCACCTGAAGCCAGCCACTGACACTGATAAATTGCCCCACGCTGTTTCTACACTGTGTATTGAGATCGTCATCATCCATCATCGCCTAGCCTTGTCATTATTCGCTCGTGGAACCAGTTCCTACGCTACAGCACGCTACAGGTCTACTACTGTACCATCGCCGACGTGCATGCACTACCAACCCTTGGACCAGACCAGAATAATATTAAGTAAAGGATTGTGAGTGAATCTAATTATACTGTAAATTTAAGTAAGATAAGGAGATCGTAAATGATAATTGAGTTGTTGAATTTTAATCTCGTTCTTCTGTGATCTTTCGCTGTTATTGGTTTGACTTGCGACCAAGCCGTAACACTAGGCAATTCCACCAAAGTTTTCCTACGCACAGCAGTACAACAGTACTAATGAGACATCGATTTGTATAAGGCTCATGCGAAGCACGCCGAGTTTTTTGGTTTCTTTTTTTCTTCAAGAATAATGAGGTTCCCAATACATGAGGGTAGGGTTTGAGATCTTGTTTGGAAGGACCACGGTGCATTTAATGACGTACATTAGTGCTTTCAGTGACCCTTATTTTAGAGCTTCAAGTCACAATAGTGTGGCGCGTAGGGCGAAAGAATTTTGCGTTGCCAGACAAAATTTTTAATTGTATTAGTCAGTTTTATTTGGAGGTACGCGCGAAGCTAAACGAGAAAAATCTCCTAAAAATTTTATGAATTTTGACATTAATATTTTGTTTCATTAAATATTGCACAATCTAATCATATCAGGCTATTGAAAATTCTCTTATAATTTCTCTGGTCTCGCATAAATTCGCTTATTTTGTTTATTTTTTAAGCTGTGGAGAAAAGTGGGGGGCAAGTTCCTCCGGTTGTCCCCCCCCCCGTAATCCCACCTATGTTCACTCACGCTGTACAATGAATGGAATCAAGGAATTAAGTTACAAGGATGGAATTTTGGAAGTGAAGGTCATCGATCGTTTGGTGATGCTGCGGGAATTCTGTGACAGTTGGCAGGCCGACTCGTACACACAACTAACTTCAATTAATAAATTTGCAGCCTGGATTAACTGTATCTTGCTGTCTCTCCCTCTTTTAGTAATCCCCAGTTTTACACCTCTTTCACAGGCGTAGGAAGAGGGGTATTGAGTTCCAGCCAAAATGTCAGGGGGGGTTAAGAAAAATTCCGCCCTCTTACTTTTTGAGAACAAAATATCGAGTTTTTCAGTAAATGTACTTTCAAAACCGCACTAAATGCAACAATCAATTTCATTTAAAAACCCTCAAATCTTCATTTTATCTAAGGAGGACCCCTCTTTAGTGGTCCTTTCAGTATACTACAATGCCATTTGAAGATAGTTAAAAATAATTCATTGCTATGGAAGCAACGTTGTAATTACCCAGCGGTTCCGTGTTTTCCCGAACACGTTTCTCAATGGCGTGCCCCTTGACCTCACGCTCGTAAACACACACTCCGCTCTTTCAATGTCTTTTCGGCCTTACATGTCTGCATGCCCGGTGGTATAACTCTGTGCTTCACTAGTGTCCCCACCCACTTTTTAATAAGTCTGGCAACTTCATGGTCCAAAACACAAATTATGGACATACTACGGGCTAGTTACTTCACAAATGTTCAATCTTTGCGTGCGGAGATCGTCCACCTCTTTTTACAACTCTACTGTTGTAGATTACATTGTTCAAAATCGTTTGTTTTTTTTTTTTCGATATAATTGGCGCCCCAATACGTTCTACTAAATCATCAGAAAAACGTACGCTCCGCAGGTAAACTATCCCAAAGAGCACACTTCAGGTAAACTATTGGATAAGTGATATTTACCTTTATCTGGTAGTGACATTGGTCAAAGGCGATTATTAATCAACATTGTAGACACTGGGAAAAATAGGATTTCAACAGCAGAGGAAATATGGGAGACAAGAAAAGTTAAGGTGTGCAGCAGCTCTTTACCCAGTGGAAATTCCTCTGGAGGGACGTTTGGTTTCTCAGACGGGGATGGGGGTTGTGATCTTCCTCAAGTCAAAATATTTACTTTTGATGACTGGGGGGACTGACATCGGGTTTCATGAGCAGTGATTTGTTATCGTCTTCCATACAGGCACAATTCAGGTGAGTCTCACAAAACTTGACCCTATCGTGAAGCAGGCAGTTACTATGTGTTTTGAACATTTCTTTGTTTTGGATACACCCAGTCAGATGTTCCTTTATTTCAGATGACAGTACTAAATGCAACTGTCCTGATCATGACTTGAAGACTATTTAAACCTGGCACAATGGTGTAAAACGAGCTCTTTGACTGCCTTGAACTCAATAGGAATATAAAATCCAATAATTTCATAATTGAAAATAATAGACATGAACAACCAGGCTACATTTTCAACGACCAAGAAAAACTATATATTTTTTTTCTTTAAGTACAACGTTCTAATTTCTCGCTATTATCTTCATCACATCGCCCCCTTTTACTTCCGAATCCAAGCTCATTGTCCAAGTTTACACTAAACAGTTTAATAATACATCTGGCCTCCTCTATGGATACTTCTAGTTGAAATAAAAATAATTTTTTTTCTTATTAAGTATAAAAGTCGTTGCTTCGAGCAAAAACAAAAACTTCAGTCACTCAAGTCAAAGTCATGTTTCGATAATAGATCGCCAAGTCACATCTTTGCGAAACGCATATTTTTCTATGCAAAATGGCATAGACATAGCTCAACCCATGTGCAGTATTAAATCAAACAAATCTGGGATTATACCATTCTTTTCAAAGCTGAAAGCCCACAACGATTTCAAGATAGTTGGCCAGTCCATCCGACTAATACCAGGGCCGTAACCTGGGCTACATCGCTAGAGGGCAGTTTATAATAGTGAAACGGACAGAGCTCATTTTAATGCACTTTCCTGATCTTTCTGAAATGACATGAATACTCAGTTATTTGATGAATATTTACTACGTCATGAATATCCAGTTCTTTTGTTTAGGCCAAATTAGTAAGTATTGAAAGTTTAATTATTCTTATAATATCTTCGCACAATGTCTTAGTATAATTTGATTGTAAATTGTACAAGCTTTCTTTATTGATCCCAACCACCGAATATTTTGAAGGCATTCCGAAGTTTCAATGCAGTAATTCTTTCCACAGCACCGAAATGCTTCGTGTACTCAGGAAGCTGCCTGATGTACTCTATTCAGGGAGCTGCCAAATAACAGCTCCCTGCTCTATTCACTGTTTAATCATGGTCTGTTCGGTGGGTTAACAGTTCATATTTTGATTTTAAGTCGCCGAAGAGAGCGGACGTGGTTGGTGCTTGTGCTCACCGGGCTCGTTCGATCTGTTCGGGACTTTGGTTGGTTTTGTTGGGTGTTAATAGTGTACATATACTGAAAATATTTTTAAAATGAAGTGTTCTATTGGTTTTCCCTTCGGGGTTTGGCCCTTCTGGGCAGTTTCTGGTAGTTTGGCCTGGTCTCATTTCGTTTCGGGTGTCTGTGGCTATTCGGGGGCGGTGTTGGTTGCTTTGTTTTGTTTGTGGGGTGTTGTTATAGCCTGTTTGGGGGTTTGCCATATGTAGTCCTTTCGCCGGTCTGGCCGTGTCCGTTTTTCAGCACGTAAAAAGCATTATTCTGATTTTGAGTGGAAACTGTTATCGGACTTAGCAAATAAAGATTCTCAATGAGTAAATCATAAACTTTCCTGTGTAGTGTTTTATTTGTCCCTGCCTCTATGTTACGTTACAATAGCACCATGTACCCAGGACAGGTGGCCTCCAAGCGGACCCTCATTTTCTCAGCCTCTGCCGCCATGAGGGAGGGGCTAAGTGAAGGGGTCTAATGTGAGGATGTAACATTTGTATAAGGTCTCTTATTGACGCTGTCCTTAGCAAAGCTTCGAACTGATCATTCTTTGTATTTCTTCTTTCTATTTGGGGGGGGGGGGGAGGGGCGGTGTCTAAGGTACCGAGTGACACACTTTGGCGTTGAGGAATTCTTGTGTATACATAGCATGGCAAAGGTGCAAACAGAAGACTTTGAAGTGGTAACTTGTTTGAACATCATTTTGGGTGTGTTTTTCTGTTTTCCTTTTGGGTAAGTAGTAGGGAAGAGTGTTATATCCCCCCCCCCCCCCCCCCCACCCGCCCTTTGAGAAAGTTTTTCTTTTCTAAGGTTGCTTGTATAAAAACTGTTTCATACATTGAAAAAGCTTTTAATTCATTAAATATTTTAGAATTTTGCATGAGTTATTTTTTCCGCTGTTGTGGGGCAGAGTGCTTATACCACAGCCGGTAACGACCTTTCCCCTCCGACTGTGCTACTTGGGGGACCACCATCGATTGATGCGTTGCCTAGTCTGTCGATTGTTTCTCCAAAATGCTTCCTGCAGATGGAAGGAAGCGGTAATTTCTAAACCTCCAAAAAAAAACCTTTAACTTTTTTGAGAGCTCATGCTTTATGAACGAATGCTTTATGAAAATATGTAAAAATCGTGACAAACTTATTCAGTAAGATAACTTTGTAGGAGAAAACAGGCCTTGAAGGTACCTCATTTGCGCATTACTCGTAGCATCTTATTATCTTTAAGCATGCTAAGGCAACGCGAGAAAAACTGACATTTCTAACGTTTAGCATAGCCTATAGGTTCCAGCTGTGTTATGTGCATCATGTATGAGAATGGAGGTTCGTTCGTTGAGTTACCTGTATAAAAGTCCGTCTAAGTCAGGTGTCCGAGGACCTTCCCTGGAATATTTTGGAAAAATGAACCTTAAAGTGTTTTCCTAGTTCCTGGGGGCCTTAAACATATACAGCGATAAATACAACGAAAGTTTAAGTATTTTCTGTATTTTTTTTTTTTTTTTTTGAGGCAGACCATTTTTCATTTAGGTTTTTGAAAACTCAAGGGGAGGGGAGGGTGATGAAAATACCAAACAATGGTTATTCAAAACAAAGTCGCAATGAGTAGTGTTATATTTCCCCCAGATACACGGTTTTAGCATGGGCCACTCCCCACCACACAATTTTCATCTAGCCAACTTAATACCAAACCTGACAAACGTCTCGACTGAAAATTGAATCCTACCATGAATCGTTATATCCTCTAGATTTGCCCCCCCCCCCCACTAGAACGGACTATCAAATAGGCTTTATGGGTCATTTTGTGTGTTAATTTTGGATTGTCCATGGAGGAAGCTGCTCTGCTTACATAACCTGGGTGGCGGCCAGGTTCATTCACGGGGCATTGGCTTGATGGGAAACTTTTCAAGGTTGGAATTTTCTGGGAAGGAGGGAAATATGGGGGTTTGAGTCCGTCCAAATAGTCAGTAATTATAGCAATGCAGTAAAGGCTTGCTACCCATACTCAAAACTGCACTCATGACTTGGTACCTGTACCCGTACTCATGTCTTGTACCCGTACCCGTACCCGTATCCGTACCCATGACACTGTACCCGTACCCGTACCCGTACTCACGATTACTTTTTCCTCGGACCCGAACCCGTACCCGTACTCATGACTTGGTACCCGTACCCATAACCGTACTCATGACCTGGTACCCGTACCCGTACTCAGGACCTGGTACCCGTACCCGTACCCGTATTCATGACCTGGTACTCGTACCCGTACCCGTACTCATGGTCCTGTACTCACACTACAACACTGACAATGACCCCTTATTCACCCGATTTATGGCGTAATTCCACTGTGACAATGAGTCCCTCTCTTTCGAAGCCCTCTATAAATTAAGAAGAAATTAGGCTTGATATCAGCCTACCCTACCAAGGTTTTGTCTCTCTCTGCCCTCCAGTTGTACGCTCTGTCAGTTAAGTTTGTTCGTAATCACCCTTTCGCGGTCAGCATTTGACGCTAATTCTAGTGTCGCTCATAGTAAAGGTGGGACGAGAATAAACGCAAATATTCATTAGGCATTTTTTGCTCAGCTATTGGACACCTGAATTAAACCCATATCTTTGACATACTTAAATACGTTCATTGAGTGACGTAAAACTTCGCCCGCAGCCCACTACTCAGGAATATTTTTTTTACACTTTAAGCAGTTACTAGATGTGGTGAGCTTTTCGTGAGGTAATAAAGAATGGAATCCTCCAGTAAGTGTTTAAATACTTTTTTAAAGAGTTTTAATAAAACCATAATGTTATTTTGGTTCAAGTGAAGTTTGTTTCTATTCAAAAATCTCATTTGCTTCCCATATATAAAACATTCCTCAATTGTTATTCCTCTTTGGCCCTTATAAGTACGCTCACTTTAGTTAATTACCGGTACCATGTTAAATTCATTTTGTCTTGCATGCTTTAAATCAAAGTAGAAGAAATATTTCAAGGTAAACCTACTTGTTATCATTTAAAAGGTTCAAACCTGTAGATTTCTTATGACGTCACTTACGCTCATTATTTTGAAAAGTGTGTCTTATTACTATGCAAACTTACCCGGATGACGTCATTTCGAGTGTATTCTTTGTCTGTTTTCAAATCCTTTTCTTTCTTATTTAGTTAGGTACACAAAGCCTTAACATGCTTTTAACGTACTTACAAACGGACACAATTAAACCGATAAAAAAGTTCCCTGAACTGACAAACCTTTCACGAGCTTTTTGCAACTGCTATACGGACTAATTAACGGCGGCAGGAAAACAAACTTACAAAACCACTGAAGCTCATACCTCGTGCCTCATGCACAGCATACACAGAAAGACGTATTACTTAACATTCTGCTAATTTCGGAGTTTTAAAAACACCCGAATTTTTTCGCAGGTGAAACGCTACGAAGGTGCCAAAAACGACTGCACAACCAGAAAGCACAACTCAATTAAAAAACCTCCCCGATGAGATCGAACGAGCCAGGTTAAAAACATCGGAGTCCGGAACTGATCGAACCTAACATGATTTTGTTTTGTATTAAAGTCCCTTTGGCTGGGTAACGGAGGACGAAAATCAAATGTAACCCTCAAAATGGCTGTGGTCAGCCGTCAGACTCTTGTGTCCTTCCTGGCACCGTCTTATAGTCTATGAACAGTGCCTTACATTAGTGAGGGCGAGAACTGAATTAGTGCATAGCACCAAATGAAAAATTTTAGCAACTAAGTACCATTTTGAGATGTTCCACAACGGGCAGCTACAGTTTAAAGTTGAATCAAGTACTAAAGGCGCAGTCCTACTTAAAAGTTAACTCACCAGATTCTTAAACAATCCTTAGGTAACTATGTTCCCGTATGGTTCCTATTTAGACGTTGGCCTATATTTAACTCTATTTTAGTATACTTCATTTTAGAAAAGTTTCAGTTTTATTCCTTAGAACTCTCCCTTTCAAAAAAGGAAAAGATTACCCGCATATACATATCAGATGGACCCGTAAAACATATACACCCATATCATGTATACTATAGGCTCGTTCCACAAGGGACCCTATAGGCCAGCACAAACAATACTCTCATGCAATAGCCAAGGTATACATGGAATCCATACATTCCGGACCACACATAGGCTATCCAGCACGAGGCCCATTTCCCTATTTTATGAAACCTTGTTTTCTAAAAGGAATAGAAACTAATTAAAACGTTATCCTCGAAGTAGGTCTGCTCCTAGAAGGAGTTAAGTCTCTGGTGGGTGTCTAAGACTAAATATGACTGCATCTTAGCCCGTCAGATCCTTTCATTCTAGGTGCGTCTGTATGCACCCCGCGGAGTGGTCTCTGTTCAGACCCTCTGAGGGCCTCACACCAGAAAAATATGGCTGGACTAGGAATAAACAGGACAGTCTGCTACGAAGGCAATTATTCATGGCGAAGTTTCAAACTGAACAGATTCTATGCATGCCCAGATACCTTCTAGTGGCACAGGTTTTGGCTAGATTTCTTGCATATTAAGCAGAGTCATGAAGACTCGACTTGGCATACTAATCAGGAATATTGTCACAATATATAGTTTCTCCTTTCTTTTTTCTTTCTTTTTCTTTTCTTTCTTGCTTTGGCCCCAAAGAAAAGTGGACAAGGAATCACCCTCAAATATGCACTCCAGTTTTCAAATATGCACTCCAGTTACAAGGTCAATGAACAAATTCTAAGACCTTTATGTAGGATGACAATTATTGCAACAGAGTATAAATTTGCTCACTTACGCTTCATCTTGCATCATATTTTCACCGAGTAAAAGTTAATGAAAAAACGCCCTCAGATTATACGACTGTGTAAAAGCGACTTTGATGGAGTAAATCCTTATTGAAAGTTTGCCTTGATAATTCATCAAATACAGCCACTTGTTCGCCAGATTGATTTTTTTTTTTTCAACTCATAAAGTCAAAAGTGTAAGAAAAGTAACATTTCGTATAATAATCAAGTTTGGGGAAGTGGTTACTTTTACCAGCAAGTTGCTATTTCCCTGCTTTTACTCAGTCTATTTTATCAGAATTTTTCGAAATCGGGGGCTTACTTCTGTCCGTTCCACAGTAATTTGCGTTACGTAACTTCTCAGGACGAGTGACAAAAACTGCGGTAAGAAAGCTTATGTAGGCGACAGTCGTGTCAGTGACAATAGATGATAATCGAAATGACTTCGTCATCTTGATGACGCAATGAAGCGAAAACAAAGCAAAAGAGAAAAAATATGCGGAGCAGTAATTTCGCATAAAAAAGTTAGATGTGTAAAACAATTTAATCTGTCAGCAAAAAATATCGCATATATTTCAATTCAGAAGCACAGATATATTCTCAACTGAATTTGAGCCTGCAAACCTGATATACATGTAAAGGAATTTCCCTACTAAACTAACGAGGGCAAAACCCTTCTGTATCTATACTCTCAGTAGCAATACACAGCATAACGCAATCAGCAGTCTGCACCTAGAAAGATGGAGCTCTAACCCTTCTCTCCTCACTTCTCAATGACACCAGTCCTTTAAAACCCTCAGAAGAGGTGTCTCCTGTCCGTACTTAATTACTTCTTGGAAACGATGGATGAAAATATTTGGGACTTAGTTGAGAAAATTAAAAGGGACCTTGAAATTAGGTAGCTGAATATTAACAGGGTTAGGTGGCAAGGTGGTTACCTTTACACCCGATGGAAAGGCAATGAATGGTGCTCTTAATTAACCATCAATACATTCAATACACTGAACTTATCTGTACTGAGGTGAATTTTATCGTTATCGCTAACAAAGATATTACTCTTACCAATAAGTACAGCCATACTGTACAATGTTTACGTATGGAGGGACAAGTTTTATTGAGGAGACAATCTATTAGATAGTGACCAAGCAAACAGAGCGGATATACTGTACATGTAGCAATGATGGATGAAAAGCTCAATTACGAGTGTACGGTGTAAGTGTCCGGCTGACGAGAGAAACAGGAGGTTCCGTAAACAGGTGGTGGGGCGTCCCCGGGATATTTCGTTTTGTTAAAAACGTAAAAACTTCTTTGAATTTTAATTCATCCTTTGTTATTATCTCTCATCCTACATATACTTACTCCCCAGCTATCTCTGGACATTACGTAACTTGTGTGGCTACGGGCCTAAAAACAGTATTACGGCGCTAGCCAGTAGCAGCAGGAATATGTTGTTAGTCAGTTCACAATTCAGCACTTTATAATAACAACAATTTTCTCAAGTTCACAAAAGCGAAGACTTTGTTACAGTCTGCAGTGTTTTAGATGTCGGCAAATGAATGCTATTCATCTAACTTCCATTTTCATAGCTTACTTCGTTCCTGAGAAATAAAATGTTGAAATTTGTTCCCTTTATTTGAAGTAGTCTATTGCGCAATAAATTGTGATATCCTTCCTGTACAACTCACATTACCTGCTTATGTTTCCTTTTCAATGAGATGCTTATATGACCTTGAAACATTTACTGTTTCGTTGCATAGCATGTTGTACAGAGAGGGCGTATATAGCTAAGTAACCGTACAACAGTAAGGCAGTGACCACAATTTGGCACAAGGTGCAGTGGCTTTCGAAAACAACAACAACAACAACAACAACAACAACAACAACAAACAAAGAATGTTATTTGAGTAGTACAAGAATACCATCGTAAATTATTGCACAATCTACCGATTTCAGTTGAGTAAATAAGCTACCACACAATAAATCCTGGTTTAGGGATGTCCTGTGATGATGTGAGTTGAACCATTTGGATGTATTTTTCAAGCTTTGTCACATATATACTTTTGAAGTTTTAGATTTTTGGTATACTTCAAGGGAGGATACATGAATGATGTAGTTACTTTCACCTTTAGAAACACCATCGAAATGGGAAGAAGTAATAAAAAATATGAAAACAGGATACACGGGAAAGAAGATTAAAATCTGTACACAGTAAAACTTCTTCATGTTGCTACTATTTTTAAAAGGTTTAGTTCTAAAATGTATTGATCACGTTCAAAATGCATGGATGGGCTGACTTTGCCCAGGGACTTGTTAAGTCAAGTGCATGATGTTTACTGAATTCTCTTAGCTCACCAGTCACCTAAATTGAGATTTTGTCATTCCCTTAATTTAACTAACTGCCTTATGCTCCAGTCACACTACAAAAAAGCGTGATTGCAACTGTACTGCAACTCGTGGTATTGCAAATGCTATGCAACTGCTTGCAACTAGTGTCATCTAAAATGGGGGGAGGGGGGTGTGACGCAGACAGTACTGCTACCTGGCTACGTCGGTCTGCTTTGTACTGTAAATAGTCTGCAAACCAAAATGTGCAACTATTCGCAAATCGTACTGCGTTGTGTTACGCCGATCGGCGAACAACGGCAAATGTGTGCAGCACGGTCGGGGCATGAGCTGAAACTGCATGAAACGTATGCAGACCGTTTTGCGATCTACTGTGAACTTCCTATGGTTGCAATCAGGCGCAGTAGAGACCACGTCGGAAGGACCCTGGCGCAGACTCGTTCGCAGTAGCTGCTGCGTCGTGCTGCGCATGTTCGCAGTACGTTTGCATGCTGCGATTAGGCTAGTTTTTAGGAGGGAAAAGGGTGTTTTCCTTACTGCGCTTGTTTGCGAATGTTCGCAGTACGACGCTGCATGACGCCGTACGGTATGGGTCTGTTGCAGTCTGTAGCGTAGTTGCTAGTTGAGATGCAAATCGTGCTGGCCGCTGGGTATGTTCGGCGCTGAGCGCAGTAGATAGCAGCATTGTTGCCGTACATCGGCGAACTGACTGCAACTATTTGCAAGATATTTCGAGTTGCAAGCAGTTGCTTCATATGCTCCGGTGCGCATCGGAGCACACGTAGCAACTAGCGACTCGGCCGCAAACCCGTCGCAAACCCAATGCAACTCGACGGAGTCTATGCGGAGATATAACAAACATTTCTATTTTGACTCAGTTGCAAGGAGACACAGGACGCGATTTACTATAGTGTGACTGGGGCATTACTCTTTGGACAAACTCTTTAGAAGTACCTAAAATTTCACAAAATGCAATGACACCAACCATCATTGATTATTCTTTTTAAACTAGCACCGTCTTATTTATACCAAGCCCTACACTCAGTGCATATACTTCCAATAAGTAAAGCTTGGGGCATACAAGGCAGATTACCAGGAGGGTAGAAAATGTAAAAGTTTTCGCGTTTTTATTAAAGAAAATTAAAATATTAAAAAAATGGTAGGAATTGCAAAGAAAAGGGCATTATTTAGAAACATTTGAAACCTATGCCTGTTTGTTGATAGAAGTATAAAATTTGGTGTTTATTGCAGAAAATTGTAAGAGCGTTTACGTGAGGAATCTTAAGAGTCTTCTCTTCTTGAGGGCAATATTATGCAAAGGGGAGTGGCAACTGTTCGCTACCTGAGATACATATTTCAAATGATCCATCAAGTCTCCCGGCGAAATAAAAAAATGTTGCTGACAGGGAGGAGGCTTCCGT
>JAIZAY010000958.1:0-25016 GCA_029531755.1 Holothuria leucospilota | reverse complement strand
GGGGACTACTCCCCTTTGCCGGCCCTCCCCGTGTCCCCCTCTCTAGCTTATGCCACTGAAACAGTAAAGGCAGGACAGATGGACGGACAGACAGAATAATGCAGTACCTGTTCAAATTTCTTTCACAAAGTAGAATTGCAACAGGACAGAAACATGTGGATGGGAAGCACAACAAGTGATAGAGTAAGTTATCATTCACAAGTAGATAACTTCAGTACAGGGCCTCTCTTCTCCATCAATGACACTTAAAGAGGAAATACTTGAAAGACTATCATTAATCCTCACAAAAAATTGCAAGGTAGCATATGGTATACACTTGTCAAAGCAACAAACCTGTGACATGTTTACTGTACACGGGACTATGTATAAAAGGTCTATCTGCACGCTTGTTATTGCCTGATGAAAGGAAGCAGTGCAAGGTACCAGCTCTCAAATAGCCACACATGATTTCTTCTAGAGTCTTTTTGGTTTCCCGAAAGGGAAATCTTTGGAGTCACGCTCCTCGACCTGCAAAAACTTGAGGGGGACTGGGAATTGTCAAGTCAAAATTGGCTATCACAAACTTGTACAAATGAGCAGTCACTGTTGCTTGATGCATTGTCTTTACAAAAAAAAAGAGAAAGCGAACGCCGTTTTTGGTACGTAAATCTTGGGGTCACCAGATGTTTAATAACCTACAAAGTCGTAATTGACTGCAATTGTAAGGATGTTTTATGTGCTTGTCTTTGGCTCAACTAAAGGCCATAAGCATGTAAGTCGAAGATGGAGGAATTCATTCTGCTTTACGATAAAGGTAGTCGTTACTATTATTCTAGTAGGGGAATTGATCAGTCATTTTCCTCGTATTAGTCTAATAAACATCCACATCTTTCAACTTTTTTAGGACAAAAGGTCATCTCCCACAAGTATCCTTTCGGGAAACATACATAACTGTGGTTTTGATTCTAACTTTGATGTATTACTATTGAACATTCTGTGAATCTGAAAGCATGGGGACTGTTTTACCATAGCTACATAAAAAGTGGTCGACAAGAGTCACATACATCATTATCCTGACAAAATTCAGTATAATTCTCACTGTAAAATTTGGTGCAATATACCCCATGTGGTACAGTATACCCATTTCAAACAATCCAAGGAATGAATACAGCAAGGACCTAACATATTTTGACCATATGGAGGTTTAATTCCATTTTAACATAAGCAATACATTTTGAAGTAAAAAAATGCTTTCAGGGAGAAAACTGTATCAAGTTAAAGACAGACACTCAACATCCCAACTGCATTTTTGGTTGGGGGAAACCAAAATTCTCAACTGGTGACTGCTCTCTGATTGACATCAAAGTTGAAAAATTCAAAAGATGCAGAGTGGCTCACGTATGATTTAACAACATACAGAAAGGGTGTTTTTATTACACACTACGGCCTTGTATGCCCACCAGGATATGGCCTCAAGCAATAAAGTAGGTTTGTGTCTGCACAAGGAGAAGCTTCAGAGAGTTTTAAGAGGGACTAGAAGTAACTTAGTTGTGAGGATTGGAACTGGCTGGGATGAGGAAATTTGCCCTTTAACGAATATCACCACTTTGTTACAGTATAAAATTGAACAGTGTATGTACATGAAAAGAATATCTCATGGTTGTAAGAAATCAAACTCATATGTAGGTTAATAACAAAAATTCCCTAATGCACCTCTGGGAAACAAAGGTTATAAAGTTATATACATTCATTAACACGTTTTTACTTCTTACATGCTGACTGGCTGAAAACCATTCAAAGAAGTTCTATGGGAGAATTAAAATCCTGTCTGTTGCATAATTTTTTGGAATGTTACATGTGTACTATTATGTGCTTTCTGCAAACACACATTACTGTAACTGTGTACTACTGTAGTAACATGCTTTACAGTACTTTTACATGTTTCTTTCCTGTACTATTGTGCACTGCACAGTTGTCCCTCAGATGTACACTCTGTGTCTGTGTATATTACAATTTGAGACCTCCTATGAAGCTTGGTTGGCTAGTCTCATCAGTTTGCCCAGTCACTATGTAAATTACACGAAACCATCAGTCTCATATCACATTTTGAGACCATGTACAGTACTCTCACAATTATTCTCATAGTTTATACTGTAAAAAAGTTCAGATGAATATCTTACAAGGTCTTGCTTTGGAAGGATGTGTTGGCCTCCTCCACACTTGAATCTCAGAAAGTTATATAAATCATCTGGGTGCAGCAAGACCTGGATATCCATTGCTGATTTAAGGTAGCATCAAGCTAGAAAAACAAGAAAACCATCAAATGTTATTGACCACTTGAAACTTTTATTTGCTTTGTTACAAAGAGTTTTACATGAGAAGTCAAGGTTCAGAAGATTAGAATGATAAAGAAAAGAGAGAAAAATTTTCTTAACCCCTTGATGTAATTGCATCCTTGCATCTTGTTTGGTTGTTTAGATATCACAATGGTATGATTCACAAGGTGGCGGCCATTTTTCAAAGGTTGACTTGCAGCAAGTCTATTACTGTATGATGTCACAGGCTTATCTCTCTTTGCAGTATACTGTATTCCACTACTTTTGTGCACCCCCTATTTTTGTTTGCACTTACAGTTTAGCGATAAGCCTACATCCAATTTTGGCATGCTTAACTGTATGTTAACATAGGATTTCCATCCTACAGTACATGTACTGTACAGTGTTCTCCACTAGCTGTTTTGTTAGGGTGCTGCACCTGGACAAAATTTGCAGAGGAAGCTCAGCACCCAGACAAGAAATGTACCACCCGGACAGAAATTATCAATTCAATTAAAACCTTTAAACAGAGCAAACCACAATTATTTCAGTGTGAACATTGAGTAATGATTTAATGTATTTAGTCATCAAAGAAGGCCATACTTAAATTTATCATCTATTTAGCAAACAGTTTACAAAGAAAGCACCCCCTCTCTTTACAGACAGCGATCACTATTAACCTTTAACCTTTGGAGCACCCGGACAAAAATTAAATCAGCTGAGAACACTGCTGTGCTGTACTGTACTGTACTGTACTGTACTGTACATGTAGCCAGTATTTCTTTATAATCTTTTTCCACTCGCTTATATTGGTTACATCAAATATTTAAAACCTTCATCAGACATAATATATTGAGCACATTGTTTTGAAGTTCAAGGGAATGCTATCCTTGATATATAGGAAAATTAAAATGAAGTACAACAAAAAGAAGGAGATATCAACCTTTGAGTGAGCATAAATTGCTAGTATTTTCCTGCTGTTAGCCAATTCACTTATAAAATGGTAGATCCACTGTGAATTATAAGAATGGTAGTATTTCCACATCCCAAAGATATGAATACAGTTCCTTTTAGTTTTTTATATTTTTATATAGGGGTAGAAGTTTGCTCTTCTTTTTGTCATACTATCAGGAAATAATTTTCTTCTCTGGAACAGGAACATTTCAGAAAACACCATCCATGCAACTGTCAGCACTGCATGGTGTACTATACATATTATAAAAAGTGGATTCAATGATTGTACAGTAATGTCTGTGGTGCACAAAGCATTGTTGCAGACCCTTCAACTGTGCTGAGGCAGCAGCAGCCTGAGGTTTAGATAATTAAAGGTACTTTAATTGAACATTTCAATAATTTAGTCCAATGACAATATGCTACACAATTTGTTATAACAATGACAGCGCTTCATGCTTGAATGAAAAACACATTCATAAAGCACACAATTTATTCACAAAGGGTCCAACAACACATAAAAAGTGTACTATATAGACCTCTTCAGCTGAATAAATTTTAAGATTATATATATTATATCAGGAAGGATGCAATTTCAAAGCCTTTCCAAGGTATAGCTACTGTACAGTACCCACTGAAAGCATGTACAATACATGAAGACCTGTAAAATTACAAGTGAACTACAGTAGATAAACGTCTACTAATTTACTGTATATACTTCCATAAAACAGTACAAAATAAAGTTAAAGCCAGTAAAATGCTGTACTTCTGGAAAAGTACAGAATGTCACAGCTCATCACTTAAGAAGGAAAAAGGATCAGGAAGAATTTAGAGTGCCAATTATTAAAGACCCTATCTGCAGTAGAGAACTAAATAAAACTACCAACACAACCAACTACTCACAAAACGGATCAAGATGGACACCCTCATTCCTTCTCCTGCTCAACTGAATGTTAAGCATTGGGGATGAATGTGGGACAGGGGGCAATGCAGCCCCATATTTCAATACTAACCCCTTAGTTTTTTCAAATCTAAGGTTTCACTAAAAAAGAAATTGAAGTCCACCTAGTAACACCCCCGACTCAACCTCCAAATTAACTCCATTCAGCTGGACTAGCACACAATTACACTGATTTGATTATTGCACCTCTGAGGGGAAAAAATTCATTTGACCTCCAAATTGCAACAATTTTTACCCAAAAGTCTAAATCTCTTATCCTGATACTGTGACTCACCGATTGTGCATCAAACTTGAGGACAACAGGAAACCCCCATATATTCTCTCTTCTCCCTCAGCTATGGCTTGCTCATACTGTTCTGCACCACACTACAACTGAAAGGAAAGAACACAGTATTGTATATATGTACACCTAGCACCACTAGGTACTATACTTAATGCAGTATTTATATAACATAAACGCTGACATCCCACAACTCAACAATCCTTTTAAAGTGTTTGCAAATAAATTTTTTTTGCTTGTGGTACCCTCACACTTGAAACTTACATCCGCTATTGAAGTACTGGCTGGCTGATATACTCCTCAGCCCATCATGCATGCGTTCTACTGTGCTGTATATATTCTATTGAAGGGAGATATTGCTGACTATTCCCTTTTTTGTATATTTATGGCACAGGACTGGGTATTGTATTGTACTGTACTGTGCACAATTCTTTGAGCCAGAAAAGGAGAATTTAGTTTATTGATTACTTCAGGTCTTGCATATGATTCTATTTTAAAATGTTTTTGTTTGGACTGATGCAATCAGTTGTTGACAATAAAGCCTTAAAATTAGAGGTAAACAGCCTGGCAAAAATAGTAAATCACATCAAAAGCAAATAGTCTGTGAAATGAAAAATAGCAAACAATATACAGAAGTGCTGTTGGCATACTGTGGATGATTCCAAGTCCTGCCCATGGGACTCATTTTGTGTTTTTGTTTTTTGGTTTGTCTCATAAAAGAGAAAACCACCAGTAAAGTGCAACTACCACATGCTGCAGGAAGTAGAGATGAAAAATTGGAAGAAATGTAAAAAATTGCCCAAACTGCTTCTGTAGTACAGTATATATAATATGCCTACATAAATAAGTTTTTATATACTTTATGAAAAAATTGCAAACTGTCAAAGAATGTCACACTTTTTTTAATGAACTGTTACATTTTGTCATAAAATGTCACCATATTACTGTATCTGTTAGCTGCAAAAAGTGACTTGCAGTCAGGGTTAGCGGTTACCTCCAAATTTAAAGAGTCCAAAATGTTGATACTGGACCCTTTAGGTTGCTCGAACAGTGTGTCTTTGGGGTCCAATGGCAATTTTAAAGGGTCCAACCCAAAATTTGAACTTACACATAACAAATGCATAATACACAAAGTAAACAATGCACCCAAACATTACCCTGAAAAATAACAATGGGAACAATGGTTTTTTTACTGACTGATATTTCTTTTTATTCTGGGCTTGGATTGTCCCAATGCTAAGGAATGTAGCAAGACGAAGCAGAGATCCTTGTGCATCCAAAATTTTCTGATTGGAACCGAATATGAAGCTATGGAATTTATTCACACGTCCAACGGTGAAAGAATGGGGTCCATGATGCACAGACGCGCAAGATCGTGAACCCTGCTCGCAGTACTGTGCCTTCTCCCCCTTAAAAAAGCTCTACTACTGGTACTACATATATGACACCCTGCAACTACAGAACTGTTGGTTACACTAGCAGTCATGAATCATTTTACTGAGTACAATCAACCATAATGACTGTACAACTCTCTGCAGACAATCCCCTTGAGGGTTCCCCTTTGAAAGCTTTCCCACGGGACAATTCTCATAAAAAAATTTCCCCCTGATAATTTCCACCCCAGACAAATGATATCCATGAAAATTACCCTTCACACAACTTTCCTGGGTGGGAATTGCAAAGGGGGGTGGATTGTCCCTGTGAGAATTACCCTGGGAGAGTTGTCCAGACGAGTTTTTTTTTCCGGGGGGGGGGGGAGAGTGTCCGTGTAGGAACTTTCCTGGTAGAGTGTCCAGAGGAACTGTCTAGGGGGAATTGTCTGGATTCATCAACCACACCTCAGATGCCCTATCCCCACAGGTGAACAAGCCAGGGGGAAGGGCTCGATTTTAATAGCCATCTGGTCACCTGCGATGACCAAAATTTGTAATGCACAACACCAAAAAAAAAACGGTCGGTTTGTTGTCCATCGAACAACCAAAGTTCATGCAACAAGTTCACAGACTGCTTCTAGGATTACTGAAAATTTCTTTGTAGACTACTTAAATTTTCATTTGGACAACCAAACCAGAAAGCCAAAAGGCTGAGTGATTCCTTGCCATATCAATATACTGTAACAAACATGAATCACCCACATGACAAGCATGAGATCCCTCAGAGTTATCCTACCTGAGATATCATGTTAATAAGATTTTGACCTTTTGAAATCTTGTGACCCAAAATGACCTTTCACCTCCACTTAAAACAATAGGGATCAACCACCCTATATGGCCATCTACATGCCAAATATGAACAATATATGAACAATCCACAGGCCACATGTGAGCGCCCTCATAGTAATCCTCTTTAAAATATCATCTTTTACATGATTTTGACCTTTTGTGACCCCAAATGACCTTAGGTCTCCACAAAAAATTAAAGGAATCATCTACTCAATATTAGCAATATACATGCTAAGTATGAGATCCCTCACAGTTATCCCTCTGGAGATGTTGTGCTTACAAGATTTTGACATTTTGATCTCTGGTGACCCCAAATGACCTTTGACCTCCACAAAAAAACAATGGGGATCATCTACTCAATATGGGCAATTCGACATGAGATCCATCACAGTTAGCCTTGTTGAGATATCCTGTCTGCAAGGTTTTGACCTTCTGACCTCTGCCGACCCCAAATGGCCTTTGACTTCCACCAAAAACAACAGTGATCATTTACTTAATATGTTCAATTTTACATGCTAAGTATGAGATCCATCACAGTCAACTTGTTGAGATATCCTGTTTACAAAGTTTTGATCTTTTGACCTCTGGTGACCCCACATGACCTTTCACCTCCAAAAAAACTAGGGATCATCAACTCAATATGGGCAATTCACATCCTTAGTATGAGATCCCTCACAGTTACAGTACCCTTCTTGAGATATAGTGTTAATAGAGTTTTGATCTCTGGTGACCCCAAATCACCTATCACCTCCACCAAAAACAATATAGATCATCTACACAAGATGGGCAATCCACATGCTACATATGAGATCCCTCACAGTTATCCTTCTTGAGATATCATGTTTACAAAGTTTTGATCTCTGGTGACCACAAATGACCTTGGACCTCCACCAAAACCAATAGAGATTATCTACACAATATGGGCAATCCTCATGGTGAATATGAGATACCTAACATTAATCCTTCTTGAGATATCATGTTTACAAGCAATTTCCAAGGTGTTTACCATTTTACCTCTGGTGACCCCAAATGATCTTTGACCTCCACTAAAAAATAGGGATCATCTAATCACTAAGAGGTATCCAGATAACAAGTATGAGATCCACTGAGGTTTCCCTCCTTGGGATATCCTGTTTACAAGTTAGCATCACATACACACATACATATGCACACACACACACACAAACACACATGACATCACCATCACATTATTTAGATTCCTTGCCTACCTTTGGCAAGGAATCAAAAAGGCAGACAGGTCGTCCAATACCATAGAATTTCCTAAAATCGAGGCCTGCATGGGTCTTCAGGGACTGCAGCCCCTAGCTGGAATTGAGCAAAACCTATTTCTTTGGCAAGTTTTGAAAACTCCAGAGTAATACAAGTTTCTTTCATGCAAACATGGCTCAGCCCCCATAACAAAATAACCTACAAGTATATGCCCTAGGAAGCCCATCCCATCCATGCCTTGAACTTTATGGCACCCTTGTCCAGCTCAAAGAAAACTATTGGTAACCCCTATAGGGACCTCAAAGACTCAAGCCTTATTGCTGTCTCTGGACCATCGGTTTAGGTCATCTTTTTCAAATTGTTTGCTTTTGGATTAAAATGAACAGAAATTTCAAAAGGGATGTATCAACTATAAAAGGAACATTCAAGTGTGACATCTCTCCTGGACTAAAACAAAAAAAAATTGTGATCATTGAAAAGGTGTGGACATGAAACCAACCTGCTATCACTACTAATGAACATCATCTGATGAAAAAGTTGTGTATACAGTATCTTTTATAATTCTCAAGGCATACTTCAGAGTTAGCCAATTCTGATATTAGTCACTGTTTGGTAGCTGCAACAATTGTGATGTGTAGTGTTGACAACACCAACATTTCTTTTGTTATTTGTACATACCTGTATGCAAAGGTACATCTCAAGATCCCCCTAAGGTATTCAGCTATACCCCTTAAAAACCCCAGCTATAAACACCATCTGAAATTGGTAGGCTTATATCTCTGCAAAATCATTGTGTACGGTACAGTATTATGGTAAGCTGGCCAGCCACATACTTCAGACTGTGGACTCAACCCAGAGGCCCAAGAACCCTGCACATTTCTTTAAAGACACCCCAAAAATTTTAAGGGTCTTATTATTTGTTTCAAGTCCTCAAAAGTATAACTAACAGATTTCAGATGGGTTAGAGTTAAATGAGAGTTAAAGTCGGGTCGGTCTGGTCTTTTTTCCAGTTGTGGCTCACTGGCTTGTTTTCCCTACTCCATTGCTTATGCTGAGCACCAAGCACAATGGCAGTAAGTTCCATTTTTAAAGTCTTTGGTATGACCTGGCCAGGATTCGAACCCCAGACCCTCCAGCTGCTAGTCGGATGCTCTAACCACTTGACCATGCAGTCGGTCAATTTCAGATGGGAAACAGAAGGTCTGTAGTTTACATTTACTACACATGCATTGGTAAAGTGTATCAGAATGACCACTAGGTGACCTTTGACCACAAACTTTGAACCCCTGTAATGAAGCAATATTACCAAAGTCAATATCATAATGATAAATACCCAAGACTGTCAGTGAATCTGTTGAAGAAAACATTAGAAACAAGCCTGCTTAAAAAACAGAACTCTTTGACCAGACCTCACAAAGGGGAGGTCGGGTGTAATAAAATCCTCTTTATCTTGTTATTTCTTTGTTGTAAGAAACAACTATCACTTCTAGAATAACACATAATGCCTGGCCTGTAAGCAACTTTGAACAGTTGAAGAAGTGCAACAGATAAGCTGTTGAGATGTCCACTCATAACACAGTTAACTCTTTTGTCAGTGTAAGGTATGGACAGGAAGTCTTTATTTACTCTAAGAAGGGCTAAGATGTCACTAGGAGTCAATCAACCCTGTACACAGAGACCAAGTTTAACTGGATTAGGTACAGTAACGGATGCACAGTTTATATTTCAAAACAAACTGTCTGAATTTTAAGCACAGGAGTTCCTACTGAAACATTTTTGTTCATTCATAAAAATGACCCCTAAAGTAGATGACCTTTGATTCCTTCTCCTTGACTACCACTCAGAATCCATTATCCTTCTATCACTGTGTCCAAGTTTCATAATTTAAAATTTGTCCAAGCATGGGGTGTGCTTGAATGTTTAACACAGGGTCTCTCTGTAGTGACGTTTCTTTGTACCGACACCTCTTTATTCTGACAAGTCTACATTGAGGTCAGTATTAGGATAAGGGTTTAGTTCATAGAGCAGGATTCCTATATCCTGTTCTATGGTTTAGTCATTAGGGTGAGTTTATTACTGTTACATCTCTATGTTCCGACACATGAGTACTCGCATCCTTACATTCAATGTAGACTTGTTGGTATAGAGACGCCGGAACAAACGGACATTGGAACTTTGAGATGTAATCGTTTAACACTTCGTAATAGTATTACAATTGCTAAAACCTGTTAAATAATATAAGAAATTTAGATGAGTAGTGATGTCATCATGTCGATAGGTATGACTTTCCATTCATAACACTTAGTTAGACACCAAATATACAACATTTACAAACACTTTGCAACAAAAATCATTGAATAACTAAAATTGACCCGACATCCTTGCAGCTGTAAGATGAGCCTTTTAACTTTACAGTTACATGTAAACAGCAGAGCCACATACTGTATGGTGTAGGTTAGGTTCCTATGCACATGGCTGAAAATTGTGCTGTGTAGATGCACAGTATTTTTTCCTGAGTGTCACTAATGTAACAACTCAGTGGCATCACTCTATGAGGCTTGCCCCCTGTGGGCTGGAGGTTGTAGAATATGCCCATGGTATTCCCCGCCTGTCATAAGAGGCGACTAAAGGGGAGGACTTGCACTGTATTTGGACTGTATTTGAAACCGAAGTTGAACCGTATTTATCTAGTTGACATTACACAACACATTCGTGTTGGTGTGTCATTAAATCTCATCTAATTAATAACTATCTATGAGGCTTAATTATTTCCCATCTTAGATGTGAAATTCTGGTAAACAAAACCCTGTTTTGTATGCACACGTGTTGGGTATATGAACAAGGTGGTTTACCAATTGATAAAAATCATTCAGTAGCATGTACTAAAGTACAGTAGCTATTTTCACACTTGAAGCAGGTGCATTTGAAATGGGAGCTGACATTGAGTAATAGTGAAATTCAGAACACCAGACAAAGTGTTTTCTTCTTTATTATTATTCTTCCTACAATTGTTATCTACAGTATAAATGTTTTGTTTTTCTTTCTATGGCTAAATGTGCTGAAAATACTTGGGTACCAATTTTTCCCCAATCTTTCTATCTAGATGCCAACTGATTCCATTTTCGCCGACTGGTAACATTGGCAAATGGTATCTGGAAACCTGCTAATTGCTCCTCATTTATGGTCTATGAACAGAATGATTATCTAATTACCAAGGGAGATTGGTTTGGAAAATTGAGGCCAATGGAATGGTGATAAGATATACCACACTTATTTAGAAAAGTGAGGTTGGAAGATCACCATCTTCAGTGTTATCAATTCAGCGTGATGTTGAAGGTATTTGGCATTACATACAGTACTGGGCTTCCAGACTGGTTGGTGGGGTATTCAGGTAAGGAGTCAGATCAACTATAGTATGTAGTATAATGACAAGGATTTGGCTAGGGATTAGGTACGGTATTAACAGAACTGTAGCAAACAGCAAGACTGTTCTGAAAAGAGATATAATATTGTGTGACTGTAATAGACATCTGAAATTATAGGCCAAACCAAAATCATATGCATACAGCTGTAGGCCTAGCTAGCTGTAGGCAATTTGGATTTCTAGAGAGGTACTTAGAGCAGCCAGGAAGAAACGTAAATGTTGGCGTTGATATAGGGTCAGAAAGAATTCTCATGACTTTGCAGTCTACAAGAATCAGGAACTCTTAGTTAAAAATTTGGTTATTGACACTAAAGCTAAGTTTGAAAAGCAGTTGGCCATGGAGGTTAAGGTAAATCCAAAATCTTTTCATGCCTATGTTAGGTCTAAGCAGAAGGTTAAGGAGGGTGTTGGGCCTCTCCAAGGTAATCAAGGCACACTAGTTAGTGATCATCAGGATATGGCTAATTTGTTAAATGATTATTTCGTATCTGTTTTTACCAAGGAATCACCTGTTTTGGGGACTTGTAGGGGTTCTGATAATTCTTCTTTAGTTAGTGATGTTGTCTTCTCTGAAGAGGTGGTTTGTAATAAGTTAAAAAGTTTAAAAGCTAGTAAGGCCCCTGGGCCTGATGGGATCCATCCTGCCATTCTGCATGAATGCTCCGAGATTTTGTTAGTTCCTCTTTGCATTATTTTTCAGAAGTTTCTGGATTCAAACTTTGTACCTGCTGACTGGCGGATAGCTAATGTTACTCCAATTTTCAAACAAGAATGCCAAGAGGTGTAGTGATTCCTTGCCAAGTTGAGAGGAGTAGGTATGAGAGCATAAGTTTAAATCTTTCTTGCAATCAATGAGGACATCATGGTAGGCTTGTGTTACCAGTCGAAGTAAATGTATGACAAAGTTTCTTTATGTATGCCTTATTGAGATAATGTGGTTTAATACAAAAGATGTTATATTTTGACAGCTGGTGACCTCAATTGACCTTTGACTTCGGTTAAAAGCAATCCCAACTGAGATCTTTACACATTGAACTTACACATCACTCTGAAGTGTGCCACTCTTATCCTTCACAAAAACCAGAATGCCAAAATATATTGAGGTTTCCATAATGCTTTCAGGCATTCAAAAAACCCCACTGTCAAGGCTATGACTTTAGGAGATCAGGCATCAGGGAAATGGAAAGTGTACTGTATTCCCTAAAGAACAATTACCATCATTAGCAATTACAGTCACTACACAGATCTCCCTAAATAGATGGGTCCACATGACTGGTGCTGACATATGACAGCAGGGATTCACACACAGCAAAGGATTGCCTGATTTATATATCCTCCTTCCACAAATTAGGTCATTATACTGACATTAATCTAAGCACTTAAGGGCTGTCAACACTGCAACTGGACAAACTGTCAAAAATTTTTTTTCTTGCCTGGTTCATAGGCAATCATATGTCAATCTGGTGTGACTCTAACAGCTACACCACCAACAAGTTAGGGTCAGAAGCCAGCAGTATCAGTCTACAAAGGTGATTTGTCTTTGTGAGTTGTGGCAGTGTTATCCTCAGTGGACAAGTAGAGGGGGGAATTGTTATTACCTCTGGTTCTTAAAGTGGTATACCTTGTATCAACAGCAATGTCTCCAGTTCTCAACAAAGTGGGACGCACAAATAAAGAACAGCTTAGAACCTGTAAAATCATAATATAAACCAAGTAACTGCAAATGGATCTGTTCAAAATGGTTAAAAAGCAATAAAATCATAAGGATAAGTGAAAGGCAGAAAATATATAGTGTTTGAATTAAACATAACACCTGTATAAACCTACTATGTGACCCACACAAAAAAAAAAAAAAAAAAACCCAGCTGCAGAGTATCTCATATATTCCATGTAAAAAATTAGTGTTACCAAGCTTTTCACTCTCTTACCAAACATGACCCCATGTGGCCTCTAGGGAAAATAAAAATATTACTAAACATTAAAACAGTAACTATCAACCAATTTTTCATTAGTCACCCAAACTTTTCTCTCTATGACTGCTCCTGACCCCATGTGACCTCCAAGAAATAACGAAAACGCTAGTAAACTTTAATGCAGCAACTTCCAAACAAGTTTGAATTTCATGCAACATGTAGTGCCTGAGATATATGCAGCTCTGTGCTTTTCTGTTTCTGCTTCACAGTGACCTCAAATGACCTTTGACCCACACCAATAACAATCCTAAAGGAGATCTTTGCATAATACACCAATGTGCCAAGCTTGAAGTATCTTGCATGTTTCCTTCAAAAATTACAGTGCTAACAAACTTTTTACTCCATGACCTGTCATGACCCTGTATGACCTTTGACCTCCAATAAATCTCTGCAGATTTCCATAACTCAAGAGGTACTACTCAAACCACCATGTCTGAAGTTCAGGCAACATACAGCTGATGAGATACTGTACTGCAAACATGGTTTCTTCATATTTTACCTGCTGCTGACCTCAGATGACCTTTGAACCACACCAAAACCAATCCCAGCTGAGATCTTTATATGCTTTACCCACAAAGCAACTTTGAAGTGTCTCGCCCTTTCCCTTCAAAAACTAGAGTGCTAACGAGATTCTTGTTACACACATACACACACTACATACGCACACACATACACCGACATCACCATCGCATAGATTCCTTGCCTGCCTTCGGAAAGGAATCAAAAAGGGGGATCGGAGCTTGCCTTGCAATTATAGGCTGGTCAGTTTAACCGGTGTCATGTGCAAAGTTATGGAATCTGTAATCAAGGATTGTTTGCTTAAATATCTTTTAGATAATGGGTTACTCAATCTGTCACAGCATGGTTTCTTACCTAGTAGATCTTGTGTTACTAATTTACTAGGCTTTCTTGAGGATGTTTCTTTATCTCTTGATTCTGGTCACAGTGTTGATGTCATTTACCTTGATTTTCAAAAAGCTTTTGATAAAGTTCCATTAGGTAGACTTATGGTTAAACTGCATAGGTTAGGCATCAAGGGCAGTTGTGCTGACTGGATAAATTCATGGCTCAATGGTAGATCTCAGAGAGTTGTTGTTAATGGTAATTTCTCTTCTTGGAAAAAAGTTACAAGTGGAGTTCCACAGGGTTCTGTTCTTGGCCCACTTCTTTTCTTAATTTTCGTCAATGGCTCTCATATCTAGTATTAGTAAGTTTGCTGATGATACGAAGCTTTATAGGAAGGTTAGTGATAAGGATGATGCCTCCTTACTGCAAAAAGACTTGGATAGGTTATCTTCTTGGTCTCAGACTTGGCAAATGTCTTTTAATGCAGATAAAAGCAAAGTCCTTCACTCTGGTCCTAAAAATTTCAGCTATGATTATAACATGAATGGTAATATTCTGAGTGATGTGACTTTTGAGACGGATCTGGGCGTAGTTATTACAGGCGATTTAAAGCCATCTAGACAGTGCAGCTGCTCCTGCTAAGGCTAATAGGGTGCTTGGATTGATCAAGAGGAATTTCAGTAGTTTTAGTAAAGAAATTGTACTAAATCTGTATAAGCAGTTGGTAAGACCCCACCTTGACTATGCAGCCCAGGCTTGGAGTCCCTTCTATGAAAAGGACAAGTTTCTTTTAGAGCAGGTTCAAAGGAGAGCCACTCGCCTTATACCCGAGGTGAAACACCTACCTTATCATGTTAGACTTAAGCATCTTGGGCTTACCACCCTGGAGTTGAGAAGGATTTGGGGGGGGTGGGGGACATGCTTCAGGTGTACAAATTTCTCTCTGAAAGGAATTCTTCGTCATCTTGCAATTATTTTAAGGTTCAAAGTTATTCTCAGGTTCGAGGCCATTGTAAGAAGCTAGTTAAGTGTTTTGCAAGGCTCGACATTAGGAAGTTCAGCTTCTCTCATAGAGTTGTTAACGAGTGGAATAGTCTGCCGGAGTGGGTAGTTAACTCCACATCTGTGCACTGCTTTAAGGTTAACATTGACAAGTTCTTCCATAAGTGTGGTAGAATTTAATTGGGCTGGGCTCCTTTGGTGTTGGTTGGTTGTTTGTTTTCAGTTCAGGTTGTATGGACTTCAGGGCATCTTATGGGGCCTTAGCCCTCCTTTGCCCTTTAACCTTTTATGTTATGTTATGTTTAATGTTATGTTAATTAGATCCTTTAGGCCTACACACTGTGGCTACGACATGTTTTTCAATAATGTCACATGAATTCATACATTATAAAGGCTAGCCTAGCCTACATATAGGCCAGTGATGGAAATAAGCGGTATCGCATCACAATTTGTGATGCAAAGTGCACCTCCCTGCGATGCAGTTCTCAGTATGTGTAGCATTTTTTTGCGATGCATTTTCAGATGTGGCTGTGGCTATGAGTCCCTCCTTAATCATCACAAGAATACCGTTTATAAAAAAACAAGATTTGAAAGTCTTCAATCCGTTCCCAAGTTTTTCATTTATCGCAAAAAACTGAGAAATTTCCCCTACGTATCTGATGAACATACAGTAGCAGCATGTAAGTCGGATGTAAAACAAATTTCAAATAAAGAGCACAGTACATGTATGGTACCATACTGTATGTCAGGTAGGCTATTGTCTAGTGCAGCATGTGGTGTGTGTGTCTTTCATGTGCATGTGCAGTAATTCAGTACATGCAGGTTCAGTATGCACCAACCTCGATGTGTCTGAAGTACAGTAACAAATTTCTGTAGCGTACTGTACCCCTCAGAATCTTGACCCAAAACATTAACCAAATATTATGTAAACCATTAATATTCTAGCAGTGTCAACTTGGAATCAGTAAATATGTGCTCAAAATTGTGACAAATCCCAAACATAAAGAGCTAAGACCTTAGTCCCATAAGTCATAGTACGATTGCACAGACCAGCTCCAGCTTTCTTTACTCAGTGCAAGCCCCCTGTGGGCTGGGGGATGTAGAATATGCCCACGGTATTCCCTGCCTGTCGTAAGAGGCGACTAAAGGGGAGGACTTGAAACGAATTTATCTAGTTGACACTATATAACACATTCGTCTTGGTGTGTTGCTAAATATTATCTAACTAACTAACTAACTAACTAAACTTCATTCAGTGCACACTGTAGACAGTATGTCTCAATTGAGCAAACTGATTGTCCAAATTCAAGCATCCAAAATACCCAAACTGGTCAAGAATATCCAAATCATGTCAGTGACATGTGCAACACACCCACAAATGAGAATCTGAAATATTTTTGGAAGTTTCAACTTAAGTATTTTTCTCTATGGGGCAATTTTCTACAGAAAAGCTTATAACGTTTTCCATTGCCTAACGTGTTATACATCAAGCCTAACCTACAGCATGTGTATCTGTGCACAAGTTATTAAGTTAATGCAAGCTCCCAGAGCTGGAGGCACCATTAAAATCATTCAATAATTGTTGTTGCAAAGTGGTTATAAATGTTGTATTTGTTCTCTAACATTGTGCTATGCATGAAAAGTGTTATTTATGGATAGGATGACATCATTGTTTGCCTACATTTCTTACTTTATTTTAACAGTTTTTGGGTATATATTAGCCATATATGGCACTGTTACAAGAAAGTGGAAAAACATGACTTCCCCCACAAATACTTGGGCAAATCTGAAGGCATGTAAACTGGCCTCAGTGATGAATGGACATCAAAGGGGTTATCAATGATAGTCAGTGACTGGAGTCAAAGGTCATCTAGGAGTCACTTGGGATCTTTTCCTTAAGTAAAAAGTACTCTTTGTTGCAACAGTGAAAGCTGAAGGTGTTGTATAGTGATGTACCTTTGGTAGTAATTTGCATCACTGAGTGTGGTCAGAATGTTTTGGTCAATGGTCATGTAGAAGTCATTTTGGTCCAGTACTACTGTTTATACCAGTTTTTATACAGAGCATATCTTCTGTTTTCCAACTCAAAGGACTCATTCATGTTGAAGGTCTGTTTTTTGGGGCAAAAAAATGAAGCCCTTTTGAAAAAAGAAGTGGGTCTTTGGCCTTTTGGATTTAAAAACTCTTATGAATCATTAACTGATATAATACTAATAATTGTCTACTGCAGGCTTTCACCCTTGAATGCAAAGCAATTGTGATCATGATGCAGGGAATGCCTGTGGCAGTAAAAAAAGTTAACAAATTGCAAGAAGAGGCAAATGGGGACCCTCCACAAAAGTGCTATACAATCTGAGATAAACTGCTACGCAATTCTGAAAATGCGTAGCACTATTGCTATGCAAGATGAAATTCTTATTTCCATCCCTGTAGCAATACTAGCCTTGCCATAGTCATACTGGGGGGCCAGCAAAGTCGCCCCTCACAGTTGCCCCCTACAAAGTCTCCCACAACGAAGTCGACCCCTTGGCCAACAAAGCTGCCCCTTAGTAAAGTCGCCACTTACAAACTCGCCCCCTGACAGTTGCCCCCCGACAAAGTCACCCCTCTACAAAGTCCCCCTTCAGTTCAATTTAAATCACCACCGCCAAAATTTCATCAAAAATGATTCAAGTAAATTAATAATGAACAAAAAGATAATCGTTCAGTCTATGTTTATTCACCATTTATGTGCGATAGTCCTACTAACGTATGCCTTGGTAATACCACAGTACTTACGTACATGGATATAGGATCGCGAACTATGTACCCATACCTACTGTACTTACATACTCCCGCATTTTGTATGAAACTGATCGACTGATCAACAGCATTCGAGCGATATTGGTACACTTTTCACAGAATTGTCGCCAAACTTACACCTCTAGTTGAATGTTAAGTAACATTCAGTATAAAAGAAGTTTATGTTTTAAGTAATTAAAATTACAGGATTAATTTTTCTAAACTTCAAAGAAGAAAAAAAATTGCAAAATGTTGGATTCAAAAAAACTGTAGGCTATGCGTAAGGCTAAAGCCTGACATCAAATCAGCAACAAAAGTGAGTAGGCCAGATTGGAAAGCTTGCAATGGTGCGTGGGGGATATTAATAATGGCCAAGAGAATTGCATTGCACGGCCGATAATATCTAAGCGGAGCTCCACCATGGGTTGGCACGGAACACAGAAAGAAAATTTAAGCCAAAACTACCTCCTACATTGCAGGAAATTGCCTTTCCCAGCTAACTTGCTTGGTTGCTGCCAACAAGTTTGCGCGGTTGCAGTTGTCACTTGTTAAATTGTGCGGCTGACAACTTTGAAATTCGAATTTTCCAATCTGGTGTGTAGGCACTTGATAACAGCTAATAAAAACGATTACTGTATCTTTGTATCTATTATTATTATTATTATTATTATTATTATTATTATTATTATTATTATTATTATTATTATTATTATTATTATTATTATTATTATTATTATTATTATTATTATTATTATTATTATTATTATTATTATTATTATTATTATTATTATTATTATTATTATTATTATTATTATTATTATTATTATTATTATTATTATTATTATTATTATTATTATTATTATTATTATTATTATTATTATTATTATTATTATTATTATTATTATTATTATTATTATTATTATTATTATTATTATTATTATTATTATTATTATTATTATTATTATTATTATTATTATTATTATTATTATTATTATTATTATTATTATTATTATTATTATTATTATTATTATTATTATTATTATTATTATTATTATTATTATTATTATTATTATTATTATTATTATTATTATTATTATTATTATTATTATTATTATTATTATTATTATTATTATTATTATTATTATTATTATTATTATTATTATTATTATTATTATTATTATTATTATTATTATTATTATTATTATTATTAATTATTATTATAATTCTTATTATTATTATTATTATTATTATTATTATTATTATTATTATTATTATTATTATTATTATTATTATTATTATTATTATTATTATTATTATTATTATTATTATTATTATTATTATTATTATTATTATTATTATTATTATTATTATTATTATTATTATTATTATTATTATTATTATTATTATTATTATTATTATTATTATTATTATTATTATTATTATTATTATTATTATTATTATTATTATTATTATTATTATTATTATTATTATTATTATTATTATTATTATTATTATTATTATTATTATTATTATTATTATTAATGTTTTTAAGAAATTTTGCCGGGACCACTGAGAGGCGACTTTGTCGAGGGGCGACTTTGTCAGGGGGCGACTTTGTGAGGGAAGACTTTGTAAGGGGCGACTTGACTAATGACCCTGTGTGCATTTAGTGCACTATACGCCGGAGATCTTCTGCGTGGACATACGATTTTGGTCAGCGTGGCGGCTTAGAGACTAGCCTTTGTCGGCGTACAAAATGCAGTAAGTTGAGGATTGCAGGCGTAGCTGGCATACTCCCCAGCGCAGCAACAGGCAAACGGTACTCCAGGCATACCGACGGGCCGATTCAGTCAACTCCCGCTAGTATGTTCACACACAGTACTGTGCTATATATACCTGTAGGGTGTATGCATTATGTACATGTTCCCCCCTGTGGGCTGGGGGTTGTAGAATATACCCACGGTATTCCCCGCCCAGACTGCATAATTTGTCAGTCGTGCGGAAGAAGTTCTGCACGCATTTTCAATTTACATACTGATTTTACCACGAATTTGGCGCGCAATAATTCAGTTTGGTGTGCGGCGCGCAGAGCAAGACTCCATCCCAGCATAGCGGTGGCGAAACGGTTACAGTACCTCGGTCTGTCGGCCTACTGTGCAATGCAAACTAACCTTATCCAATACACACACACGGCAGCCATGCAATTTTGTGTTGTAATGTGCCTCCACTTAATTCCCACTGAGTACCACACAAAATATGATTATTTCCTGCCAAATAGGAAAAATGTACATAAATTTTGGCAGTAGTATGATATGTATAAGTGTAGCGTACGTAAGTACAGTATACGTACATATAGTATGTAGTATACATAAATATAGTATACATATGCGTATATGTATACGTACACATATAGTTAAATGTATTGTGTGTATTCAGTTTGTAGCGGCATTGGCGCGCAATTTTGGAACTTTACAATTACATTCCGCGCGCAATTAACAAACTATGCAATCTGGTTCCCCGCCTGTCGTAAGAGGCGACTTAAGGGGAGGACTTGAAACGAATTTATCTAGTTGACACTATATAACACATTCGTGTTGGTGTGTCCTTAAACATTATCTAACTAACTAACTAACTACATACGTAAGTACAATCGCTTACAGATTGCCTCTGACTTAGCTATAATGTGTGTAGGCTATACTATATACCTGTACGTGCATTGCCAATGTATGGTGACTGTGTACGTATCACGTACATGTATACTGTACGTATACATGTATGCACGCCTATGGATTGCTATGTACATGCATTATATGTGCACAGTACAGAAAATCCCGGCGTACGGTCACGAAAACCTCGGCGTACCTCCGGCGTAGGCTTTACATGGAATGCACCCTGGCTAATCACTAGCAACCATACACATGAGTCTAGGGAGAGAGCGTCATCCCTAAACCCCAAAATACGGTTGTACTCATTCGTATGATATCCTTGTTATTTGTGATTCGGAGATTGCTTATTTTAGAGCACTTATCCCTAACTTAACCCCTAAACTGACTTAACCCTAACCTTATCCCTAATCGAACCCCAGGCAAAATCGAACCCCAGGTGGGACCCCTGACAAACCCCCTTTTAACAATTGGGTGACGTTCTCTCCTTATAGTCGCATGTGCAACCATACTGGTTCCTGTATCCTGCCCTATAATTTTAATAACATATATGAAAGACCAGTTTCGCGACATTAATTGCAAAGAACCAAAGAGCGTGTACTGTAGGGCACCTAGGCCTAGATGTAACGTTAAGTGTAGCCTAGCCTAGCCTAGGCCTAGGCTGCTACAGTAGGCTAGGCCCACGGACTTGTATATAAGAAGTCCGTGGCTAGGCCTAAGTTACTTTTCTCAGTTTCGCGACATTGCAAAGAACGCATAGGCCAGGGCTACTTTTTCAAAGTCTCCTCGAATCTGGCGAAGAGACGAAAGCCAAACGTTTACTCCCGAACTTTCGCTCCCTCCCAAAGGAGCTACGTCCCCAAGAGACGACTTACCAGACCTCTACATGATCTGTAGCTCTCGATCCCCAGGAATGTTCACGTGGGATCACAGGCGCCCCTCACAAAGTTACGTTGTATACATTGCTTCCACACCCTGAATTCATTTTTCCTAAAGTGGAATCTAAAATTTCCTGAAATCGGCTTGGTATTTCCTGATATTTTCAATAACGCTTCTTTTATGATACTTAAATGGCTAATCCAGGATTTCACCCTGTCAAGCCATACATCATTTCCATAGGCTATACGCCATTTCCAGACTTCCCGAAATAATCCGTCTTCCCGAAAATTTCCCGAAGAACACCCAAATTTCCCGAATTTCGGGAAGAGTAGAAACACTGGTTGTATAGCACACCCCCGTCTGTATATACCCCCGTATGTATATACCATGGAGTGGAACTACCCCGCGGAGCGGACGAAGTTTTATCGTTCAGCTCATCGCTGCAAAAGGGGCGGCAGCCACAGAGGCGCTACGTAGGCTAGATAGGAACTGGAGAGCGCCCTCCCCTAAAAGTTCTGTAATCGCATGGGGACTCGGCCGCCATACAGTTTGTACTCACAAGCTCGCGCACAGCATAGCTTCTTGTGACCTTCATAGCAGGTGCAGTCGAATATATGTACTCCTTTTTGGCGTACATACTCTAACCGAAATTCCGGAGTAGAAAGTTTGGTCCACCAAGCAAAAAAGTTTGGAGACCCCTGATCTATACAATATTTAGTATATATTAACATTAACATGAAGGTTCATATTTAAGGGTGCATGACATGAGGTAAAGAACTTAAACTAGTTGCATAGTATTCTGTGCTGGATTTACCTGAGACCTGCTCAAATGCTCAGCTATAAAATTTCTAGAGTTAGAGTTAGAGTTAAATGAGGTTTTACAGCTCAGTATCTAACCAATTGTTAACGCCCACCGCATTTTTTCCAGTTGTGGCTCACTAGCTTGTTTTCCCTACTCCATTGCTTATGCTGAGCACCAAGCACAATGGCAGTAGGTTCCATTTTTAAAGTCTTTGGTATGACCCGTACAGGAGTATTTTTATATCTTCCAATATTCTTTGGGCTTTGGTGTAGAAGGATTTTACATACAATTTATAATCAGTGGAATGGATTCATAAAACTTAAAGAAATAATTTCCCCTATTGTCCTCAAAAGCTGCTTCACTTCTTCTTTCCTGAAACTTTAATATCTCTTTGACGATAAATTTCCTCTGTGAATGGTCCTTCAAAACTGATAGCAGTCCTGTATGCTATCAAAAGTAGGCAACACAATAACAGACCGGCAGGGCTCCTGTACCAAAGTGCAATTCCTAAATACTGCATCCATGACCCATAATACATTGGGTGTGAAGTTACACTAAAAGGAAATGATGTAACTTTAGCATCCATTAAAATACCAAAATAATCACCTAAGTAGGTTCCATAAAAACCAAGAACATAGAGACTTGATACACCTAAGATAAGACCCCATCCAATCAAAGCTAGACCAATCCAAGTAAGAACAGGCCAACCCATGAAAAAGTAGCAATCTGAGAGGTACGGCTGTGATTCCAGACAATATGATACCTTCTTGAACGGATGAATGTAAAAAAATATAATAGTTGCTCCCAACAAGATACAGCCAGCTTTAGCCGAACCACACAGTTTACTAATGAGTTTGGTGTTATGTTCCAGCCTGGCACCCTTAGGAACCTCAGTGGACGCAGGTCTGTTGATCTCTATGTTCGCATCTTCTTGATCTTCACAATCGGCGACTATACAATGATCAGGATCTGTGGGTGACTGCCATATTGAGCTAAATTTGCACAAAATCTGCCTTGTAGTTATACAATATCTCATGGCCAGGCCAGAACCTATCCAATGCCTTCTCAAACTGAAAAAAAGTGGTGGCTGAAATTACTACACTCTCAGGAAGGCCATTCCACACATCAGCAACTCTACTGACAAAATTAAATTTTCTTATGATGTTGAGTCTACAAAACTCTTTGAGTAACTATGTCCACGGGTATGAGTAATTCTACTAAACTTTAGAAAATCTTCAGTAACATCTTTATCATATACACCGGAAACAATTTTAAAAACCTCAATCATATCACCTCTTAATCTACGATACTTTAGAGTTGGCAGCTTAAGTTTCTTTAACCTTTCCGTGTAAGTTAAACCCTTTAAGGATGGAATCAGATCTAGTTGCTCTCCTCTGAACATTTTCAATAGCATCAATGTCACGTTGAAAATGAGGCGACCAAACAGCAGCAGCATATTCCAAATGTGGCCTTACAAGGGCCTGAAATAGAAGCTTGAAGCTTTGCTCATCCAAAAAAGTATAATGTACGTCGAATGAGGCCCATATAATACTATTGGCCTTGCTTATTTGGTGCTGAATGTGCTCCGAAAAGCCAAGACCACTGTCCACAAGGACGCCTATATCCTTCTCACAATCGGACTTATCTAAAAACACTTCATCCCCACGATCATTATATAAATGATAGCTCCGAGGAAGACAACCATGGTACCTATTTAAAGAGACAGTTAAGACTTTGCACTTATCAGGATGAAACTTCAAAAGCCACTTGTCTGACCAGCTCTGGAGATGATCAAGATCTTTCTGCAAATTCTCAATATCATCCATACTTCTAATTTCTTTAAATATTTTTGTATCATCTGCAAATAAATAAGCCATACCCTTCACACACTTAGGTAAGTCATTTATATATATAACAAACAAGATATAGGACCTAAAACACTACCCTGAGGAATGCCACTTGTAACTGCATGCTTACTAGATTCAACTCCATTAACAATAACCTTTTGGCATCTTCCATTCAAAAAGTCTTCAATCCAATGCCTTATTTGAATACTAAAGCCATACACCCTAAGTTTCTCCATAAGTCTTCTATGCGGAACTTTATCAAAGGCCTTCATGAAGTCCATATGAACAGTATCAACACAACCACCGTGGTCTAACACTTTTGTCCACACATCAATAACCTTCAGTAATTACAGTGTAGTCGATCTCCCAGAGATAAAGCCAAACTGCTTATTACTAAACAAATTATTCATCCTCATATGGTCGACCATAAAAGATCGAATTATTTTCTCAAGTAGTTTGCACACTACACTTGATAAACTGACTGGCCTATAATTTCCTGGAAGAGCCTTGTCACCTTTCTTGAATAAAACAGTAATATTGCCAACTTTCCAAACACCTGGAAGTTTACCAGTGGAAAGAGATAAATTAAATATTTTAGTCAAAGGTTTTGTAATAGTTTGGACTAGTTCTTTTAGAGCCTTTGGGTGAAGCCCATCAGGACCAGGTGATTTATTAACATCCAAATCCTGGAATAAATTAAAAACATCGGACTCCTGCACCATCTTGTCTTCATAGGGATAACAACCTGAACAGGTTCGATAAAAGGAACCGGGCCCTTAGGTTCAACAGTAAAAAACACTGCTAAAAAATTTAACTAGGACCTCAGCCTTTTCATTATCATCTTTTGTCATTATAGTCTCA
>JAIZAY010000930.1:0-25450 GCA_029531755.1 Holothuria leucospilota | reverse complement strand
TGCTCGGGGGGCTGCTGGGGCCTGAGTGTTGATATTTTTATTCAATTCCTGTTTTGAGAGTAGAAATTCACACTGATTGAACTGTTAAGAAATGTTGATGTTATATTTTCTTCGTTTTTTTCTTTATTTTTTCTTCGTTTTTCCAGTTTTTGATTTTCCGGGGGGGGCAAGTGCCCCCTTGCCCCCCTCCGGACGCCCATGAACGAAAGTAAAATTAAAGTTGAAAGTACCTGAGTCATCATCGGTAACTGTCAACGAGAAAGTGCTTGGACTCATAAAGCCTGTTCCATCCGTTCTCAAGTAACCTGTAGGGGGTACAATGCTGGACAGAGCAATATCAATGGTCTCTGTGTCCTCCACCCAGCTGTCTCCTGACACAGTGACGGTGAAAGACACTTTTGTGGTATCAGCTGGAACATCCACTGCCAGTACAGGAGTATAGTCTATGTATGTTCCAGCCGATTCCAAATCACCAGAGTAGGCCAAATCTGTAATAAAGTAGCAGAGTAAAAGTCGTATGCCAACGTAAGATCGTAAAAAGCATACATAAGGTCTAGCAATAGCGGCAGACGTAATATATTGATACCAAGTGAAACTGATTAACACAAGTAACTAACACCTAAGATTAGTTGAAATATTTTTCTTTCTTTCTCTAACTTTTTCCATCATTTTCCTTTTGAGGACTCAAACGTAAATGCACTATTATACTTTGTCGGAAGAGACATACTTAAGTACATGCGCCTCCCGGGCCCATCTTACAGTCACATTGCATCACCAAGTATTTGAATATGGCAGTGTTGTAGAAGTGGCAGGTTTGCGGCTTATGTAGTGGTATTTGTAAATACTACACCAGGGGTGGCGCCAGGATTTACCCGAAGGGGGGCCAAGTTCCCCGACAGCCGACAGGCAAGCCAGCAACTCCATGCCCGGACAAAGGCAATGAATTGCCAAAAGGACTGACAGATTGGCCTAGTGGTTAGAACATCCGCCTTTCAGCAGGAAGACCGGGTTCAAATCCCAGTCGGGTAATACCAAAGACTTGAAAAATGGGGCCTGTTGCCTTCTTGCTTGGTACTCAGCATAAGAGATAGGAACAGGAATAATAATATTACTCGTGTGAGAAAGCTTAACCAGTAGCGCCACAACGGTACCAGGGCTGGATGGAAATGTGTAAAGCGCTTTGATGTTGATCAAAAAGCGGTATATAAGCACACATCATCATCATCATCATTATTATTATGAGGACAACGGTAAACTTTTCGGGGCGCAAAGAAAACTTTCCACCTTTTTGGGACAAATTTGAAAATTTGGGGGGTGTTATTGAAAAAACCTTGAAAAATTTGGGTCTTTTTAAGGAAAAGTGGAAAACTTGGGGTCTTTATTGAAGAATCTCACCTCCCTATGAGCCAAATCAAGCAGGTTTTCGGGGTGACTGAAAGTTGTTGGGATTACATATAATATCGACTAAGTCCGAAGTGGGAAGCCTTCCCCGACAGGGGCATGACCCCCTCCCCTCCCCCACTGGCGCCACCCTTGCACTACACTTGCTATCATGTCCATCAAATTCAGTGAGGTGCAATATAGGATATTTTGTGGCCTTTGCTAATTATGCAAGCATGAATATCATGTCTGAGACTTTGTTTCTGTAGACAACCTGCTTCAAAGAAATAATGTGAATACATCACCTTATGAACTGACCAATTGCTATTCACATCCATGTAAGATTTATACAATATAGGTATGCATGTAAAATGGTAACTTGTCCTTTTTTAACACCATAAAGTCACCCGACAAAGAAATGCGGTGAAACCACTCATCATACACCAATGGGCACTAGAACTAAAACTTCCAACTGTCAGCATTGACTGAATGTAATGTTGCAATTCATTATTAAGTTTGTATCTCTAAATGTGTGAAACAATTTTTTTTCTTGAGTTACAGACCACACAAACCCATGCTGCCCTTGAAAAGTATAAAACGTGTGTGCACTTAAAAGTACTTAATGGTTTTTGAGGTAAATAACGAAAAATGTGGTACGCAAAAATGATTCATTGTAAGTTAGTTGGCCGGCCTTTGAGCATCAAATCATCCTCCGAATAGAAGTGAAAACCAGAGCTTAAAAATTACGATGAAATCTTACTAGTTTTGGTCAGAGCCTAGTATTGAAAATCATTTTTACAACTCCAGTAATAAATCAAAAAAAAAAAAAAACTAATTGTAATTACAATTAGTTTGAAAAAGTAGTTGCTTTCAAAAGAAAATAATTACTTAATAGGCAAACACTCTTTACTGTGAAAGCTTTGCCTTCCAAGCACTCTCTTAACAAAAAATTCTGGTCGGTGTAACGTTGATGCGTTGTATAAAACACTATTTTGACCTTTTTATTTTGACTAATATTTACCGTATTATTCCGAGTTGATAGCCTTATTTATCTTAAGAGAGTAACAAGTTATGAAATTACTTCTCAATTTTATGTCCGTTGCACTAACTTTAAATTATGTCGACAACATATAAACATTAGCATTCAACTTACTCAGAGTAAATGTTCCGTCTTCAAAAGGATTATCTAGACAAATCGTTACAGAGGGTGTCGATGCCTCTCCAACTGTCACAAAGGAGGTTTGGAAGGATATGGACACTGAAATACAATGAGAAATACATTATTTGGTCAGTAATTTTGATACTCCTTGAATACCCTTCTCTTTCCATATAAGAGCCTGATGCAGAATTTTACATCAGGCTCCTGAAGAGTGAGGACCTACCACACTGGGCCCTTACGAAACAGTGTTGTAAAGCTGCCTTGTAGCACCCTATAGTCACAACCTTTCAATATATATATATATATATATATATATATATATAAATATATATATATATTATATATATATATATATATATATATATATATATATATATATATATATATATATATATATATATAGTAAAATATGGTTCCGCGTGTTGGTTGTATAATATACTCAGTATAGATCATACAGTTGTGCTCAAAAACCAACAAGAAATAAGAACAAGAGTTATAAACTCATGAAGTATATTTCGGTCTGCCTCAGACCTTCTTCAGCTTCCACTGATACAGTGATATAATAGTTAAATGACAAATTGAACCAAGCTTTCTGAAAATGCTCTACAGAGGGGCTCGGGCCGTAACTTCTCGGTTCTTCTCGGGGTCTTCTCGGTTCACTGCACTTCTATTCATTACGGCCCGAGGCCCTATGTACAGCTTTTTCAGAAAGCTTGGTTCAATTTGTCATTTAACTATTATATCACTGTATCAGTAGAAGCTGAAGAAGGTCTGAGGCAGACCGAAATACACTTCATGAGTTTATAACTCTTGTTCTTATTTCTTGTTGGTTTTTGAGCACAACTGTATCATCTATACTGAGTATATATATATATATATATATATATATATATATATATATATATATATATATATATATATATCACTTCTAAACCACCTAATGATTACGCTACCATTTCATTAGGAACTTACCTGAATCATCGTCTGCAATCACTCCAGTTTTTATATTCTGAGTCGTATCTATCTCAATAATTTCCGTTTTGAACCCAGGTGGAGGAGAGACTCCCATGAGAGATGCTGTGTATGACTCGAAATCTTCATACTTTGAGTTGTCTATCAATCCAATACTAATCGTTGTTTCACCCCCAAGCAACTCCACTGTTTCCATATCTGAAATGTAATCCCCGCTAGCTCCAGTTCCCTCAGTGCTCCCTTGGAGAATTGAAATTGCTTGAGAATAAAGGAGAGTATAATGATAATGTACCAATGTGTAAGGATGTTTCTTTCATTTTATTAGGAAAGTTGTGAGCATCTCTTGCACTTTAAATCCCTGCAGAGGACAATTTCCTCCAGATGAGTTTGTGTGGCGTTTCCCACGCTTGCTTCGAAAAGATCCTGTCCTAGATCCCTAACAGTCTATTTAGAAGCCCTAAAACCATCGGTTTAAGGCAATGCGTTATTTTGACAAACGTTTGTCATACAAGGTTCTTAGCACTGATGAAAGCTTTGTACATGTTTTACAATAACTTGATAACAATTTTGCCTAGAAGTAATGTGTGTTCCCTGTGATCTGAGTTCTTGAGCTTGAAGAAAAACGAAATTACCTGAAAAGGAGATGTAAACAATACAAACAGCACATTCTTAAGTATCCAATGACCAAGACTGAGCTTAAGGGAGAAAGAGCCAATTGGATTGCTTTATGTCCACGCCTGACCCTCTCGACAATCTCTTCTCCCTGTATATATTCTAAAGCAAGCTCAGATATTGTACTTCACCTACATAAAAATGGCAAGCTGTGTGTATGGTTGTTTGTCTGTGCCTGAACAAGAAAATGCTTCGTAAAATACTAACCGTAATTGTTATCAAGTTTAAACTTTGTGGGTACATACCTGAACACGGAAAATTATCCGTGCTTAATCGATCGATTACTTCATAGGTCAAAGTTCAGAGGTCAAAGATCTAAAAACTGCTCATACCCATTATTTGCAAACCAATTAGAAAAGGTCATTGCACCACATGATATGGAGTAAATTTGGAGGAAAGCTTTTCAATAGTGCCCTTTTGGACACTCGGGATCTAATTTAAAGGTCAAATGTAGATAAAGGGTCAGAATTGTCGTAACCGACCATGCAAACTTTTATATTCGTAATGATAACGTCACCGGTCGATACTCCGAGGAAAAAGGTCAGCAAATCTACAAACTGGTTTAAGCTATCATTTGCTCATCAGTTTGTTGAAAAAGTTCATGACATCACATATTATAATGGATGTCGTGACATACATACTAGTAGAGTGCTGTTTTGATGGAAGGATCGCGATGAGAGGTAAAATGTAGGTCAACGTTAAAGGAGCTGAGTAGTGGCGTACTTCGGAAAAAATACGTAATACTAAACGAGATGTTTACCCTTAGTGTAATACTAATATTGAAAATACTCATCTTAATGCGTTTCGTATTCTCAGTTAAAATAATTTTTGCAATGTATTTCAGTAATTACTTTCGTGTTTTATTTCTTGGATTTTTATTTTTCACTTGCTACATATTTAACAATTTGTTTTTCTGAATTTATAGTTCGTTACTTTTTCTTCTGGCACGGGCAATTTTGTATCGTTTCAACTTGTAACAGTTCTGATCGATAGATCAATTAGTCGATACATCGAGTTATCATGGCAGCTACGTTGGACAATTCTTATACCATTTCCGCGAAAAACTGATCATCTGGTTGCGTTAGCATTTTGTTGCACTTGTAGTGCTTCTGGACATTATTTTGGTTTCATTTTGAGTAATATAACCAGTTTCAAAATGTTGGAGGGAGAAAGTTTCCCTTTCGAGCAAGTGGAAAGCTCATCAAAAGCTGATGCTAGTGGTTATACTGCACAGAACCGTCTGTTTGTGTTTTCAAACCATCGTGTCGGCGTAAGGAGTCTTGTAGCGGAGGCTGTCCGTGTAAAAGCACGAGCAACTTCCGCCTGTAGCTCTGTGTAAATGTGGGACCAGGAAACGAAAATGCTTGGATCAACCACCTCCGGTAAGCCTTAAACTTGTTGTTTTTGCAAACAATGAGTTCCCATTTCTTCCCCATAATAGATTCGCTTTTACTAACCACCATCAAACTCATTATAGGCTAACTAAGAAAATCGTAGGCCTAACTAAAATTACGTTAGGCCTAAAAGTAATTTGCAGTATCGTACTAAAACACGTAACACTAATATACTACACACGTACGTACGTTGTGAGTTGTGTGTACCAGACACAATGCATTTCGGATCGAATCGATAAACCAAGAAGCATAACCGGATGTGACGTAACGAAGTCGGCGGGTCCGAGAATCTATTTTGTTTTGGCGACTACTCAGCTCCTTTAATGAAAGACTCAACTTGAGAAAAAACTGTCTCAGGACCGTATTAACCGTACGTATGATCAAATCAAACTTGGTAGGTAGTTACCTCGCCGTGGGACCTTTCGTATGGGTAAATAATGAAGTTTTAGATCAGTCATCAGTTATCAAATTACGTATAATTGGCCTTTCATCATTATTTCCTGATCAGTGCTTGGAAAATGTCACTAGCCGCAAAATATGCAGGGGATTTGAGGGGACGGGGAAGGTAAAGCTGACGATAAGTTTGATCTATTGCAAAACATCTACCCACACGAATAAACATTATTTTATTGTAGTCATAGCCACCTCATTTTCCCACACACTTCACTCTCCCTTTTTTGGGAGAGGCTCAATTACTGATGGCAAAATTCCAACAGGTCATGCAAGTTCTACTGTCAATTGTTTGCTTTCACATCAGTGAGACAATGGTATTCTTCCCATTGCGTAATTTGAGGAATGGTATTAATTATTCCACCAATTACTTGCACTATATCCATTGTCTTGGAATCCTCCAGCTGGGACGGTTGATGTGAGTATCAAGGAGAGAGAAGCTGTTGGCCCTTCGGTGTACGTTAAGATATCTTTAATGCCCACGGTAGCTGAAACAAGAAATAATAAATGCGTGAAATATTGTCCATCTCTGAGCAGTAATCAAGCAACTTCAATTTCCATTGAAAAGGTTTCTCAAAGAATGCTACTTAACTGTTTTATTTTAGATATTTTTGTAGGGTTGGGAATTAGAATTTTTATTGTGACCGACACTTGAAGTAAAGGGTTACAATCAAAATGTCCTTTGTATCTAGAGCCGGAATCACATTATATGGAAACGTTGTCTCTTTTGCTAATCTGTCCTTTACGGCGACCCTTAAGTGCAGAAGTGGGTTGTCATTATCCATACCAATCGTTCAGTTTTCCTATTTCTGTATCCTATTTTCCTTCGGGGCGCCTAGTTTTAATAAATTTAAACATTTATCTAGCCAAGGATGCTAAAAAAAGTGAACTATGAGTAATGTGCACGTCGGACTAGGCGTTTAAAAAATAAAAAAACTTGCAGTTTGGTACGTGTAAATGGCACCAAAACATCAACTTCAGAATGCAGCAATTGTTCAACACGCCCTCACTCAGTCATTTCGAACCCGATTACAATGGGGCAAATGAAAGCTTGTTGTGAAACTCATAAGCTTTCAAATTATGTAAAAACCATCTTGATTGGTTCCTTACTTTCATCGGACTGTGCACTTTGTTACTCGCATCCATTCAGAGATCGCCTAAGAAAAGGCTTCGGGCTGGTTTTCTGATGTAAACAAAGATCACGTGACTACTGATCAGGGCGACAGCACTCTCTCGTGGGGAAATTGGTGTTGCTTGTATAGCATTCACGTACACAGTACATACGTTAGCGGTAGCCTATACAGTGTAATATTAATGTGGACTCAGTAGTTTATAATTTTCCTGCCGAAAATTGCCGTTTTTGAAATTAAACTAAATTACGATGTTTTGTAAAACACACTTAACGCCCTGCTAAAAAATGGAATCGTCCATTATCGAGAAAGCTGAGGTTGTGAATAAACAAACGCTTTGCCAGTGTCATTGCTTGAACGTAATCCTGTGCTCTGTGTGTGCGGTTCGGTCTCTTATGAGACAAATGGCCGTAAACGTTTCCATATGGGGTAAATGGACCTGCAGCTTGAAGAAGTTGAATTCCTTAAAACAGACTTGTCTATTTTAAAACTTACGAATTATTCTTCAAGATTCAAAAAAGATTTTCTGGTTTATCGTAATTACTGATCACTCCAAAGTGATTGTTCAGCATTCCTTCGTACAACATTAAATATGGAAAACGATTTGCAAGTTCATGTTCTCCCCAAAACAATGGTTACCCCAATTCGATTCATACCATATGTTTTGTAATATTTGGCAACCCTTGAAACTGTAAGATGGACAACTAAATATTGGACAAGTGTTTTATATAATTTTTGTCTAGAATTCACATTCTCTTAATTATAATATTACTATGACTTAAAGTCTTGAAATAAATTTGATTATGATATTTTCCGTCCCCTGAAATATTTTTACATCTAGCAGATATTATTTTACCAAGACTTAAGCTTATGAAATTTAGAAGGTGCCTATCTCAAGATTCCATAGACCTCTTTTCAGAGCTTGTCAAGAACTTTAGACCAAGTCTTTGGTATTTTATTTTATTTGTTAACTTTTTGTGAAGCTTCATGTTCTAATAATTGATAAAAGATTATCCTCTCCTCTACCTTAAAAGAGAGTGTTCTTATTCTGTAACCTGAAACAGATAAAGGGGGAAACGTTTAATTTAACGTGTTTTTTCTTCTGTAATTTTCATTCTCTTTTCACTTATAAATGTTTAATGCAAGTAGGGAGTTACTCCCTGATGTAAGTGAAACATGTTAGAGACAAAACAGGGAGTTGCTAGAGACTCCCTGGACAAAATAACCTAGCCTTAACAACTCTTTATGTGCGCTCCTCTAGAGAAAGAAGAATTTCAGCTTATTTCCTTTAAGTTGACTCTCAGAACGCTTTTGTAACTATGTTACATTACTTCATTTGGAAACTATTTGGTTTTTCAGTAACATGAAATTTTGCAAGATACTTCATTTTAATACCAGTTTTGCAAATTACTACCGCTCACAGCATATTTAGCCTCAGGGCATGTAGTCTTATTTGTTTTATGTGTGTATGTCCGTTTGTATATAGGTATAATTGCTCTGAATATTCCATTTGAATTGAATGTTTTATGAGAGAAATAACCCACAGTGAAGTCTACATTCGGCCAAAACTTGACTTGTTTCTCTCGATTCCTTATTCTTCGCCCCCTCCAAACCCCCTTCCGCCACCAGAAACGATCGTTCCAAAGAACTAAAAACGACTACTACCTATACGGCTGCTTGACTCAAGTCGACATGATGGTAAAATATTAAGTAACCTCGTCCAATGTGTCATGTTTAACATCTTGTTCTACTGTAGGATTGTTATGATACATTTATTCTTTCGTATATGAGAGATATGGTTCTTTGGAAGCCCCTTAGCCTCGTACGTGTACATTTGTAAACTCGCGCTGTTCAATGCTTTTAGCATACTAAACCTTTTTGGAATGTTAATGTTATGTTCACAATGTTAGCCCCCCCCCTCACACACACACACACATACACGCACACACACACTTATGAGTGCGGGGACGAACACGGTCCTTTTCGTCCCCGCATTTGCAAGTATTGGAACCGTCGTTCGTAATGCCTGCAGCACGCCCAAGTGTCGTATGATTTTCAATGTATTGACATTTTTCCCTGCACAATATTTATAGTATTAAATATATTGACAACTTAATTTTTCGAGCTCTTCGGGCGCGAAGTTGTGTCCCTCTTCTTCCACTATATGTAAGAAAGAATTCTGGCTAAGTGGTTCTTTAGCTGTCTGATGCAACATATGATGAAAGCAAATAGTGGTTCCTTCTATTCAGAGAAAAACCTTTGCCGTCACATGCTAATGCTGTAATTTTTATTGGTTGATTTCTGGAAACTTCAGCATCTTATCGCTTGTAATTGAAATTTTCAACCACCAAGTTCATTAGGGATTCATGAAGGATGCCCTGCCCGCAGGCTGTCTGTAGCCTGCGTTTGAAAAGACTATTAATCTCGCATGCAAGACAATTCATTACCGCACTTTCATTAAATAACGACATTATACTACCAACATTTAACTGATGGTGGGACAAGGGGATGTGATACCCCCGATGGGAATGTTCCAATATCTCCGAGGGCCATACTAGCCAAGAAAGTCGATACGATAGAATGTGTAGTTCCCGAAGTCAATCAGTCGCCCCAACTGTTTACTTTTTGCTCCTCTGAAGAAGCGCACACCCTTCAATATGAACTTAGCTCGCTTTAGTGATTCTTTGCTTTTCTCTTATAACTTTCTTTCATTTAGTAAATAGCGTAGGCGTAGGAAGCGGGGGGCTGGGGAGGCCAACCCCCCGTCAAAATTGTGGGGGAGCTGAAGTATACTTCCGCCCCCCAAGATCCAAGGCCAAAAACCCCTTATTTGTCTCTTCTGTAAGAAATGTCAAAAATTTGCAGTAATTTTCCTTAAATTTGTCCAAAATGTTGCACCAATTTGCATCTAAGGACCCTAAAATACCCAAAATTTTTCCAAAGGAAAGGGGACACCCCATCCCCTTAGACCCCTCCCACAGACCGGCAATTCGAAACGAGGTTCAGCGCCCCCCCCCCCCCAGTCTCGAAAAGCTTCCTACGCCTATGATAAATAGTGAAAGTCCTTCCACCTTACCTAGTGACCTAGATGTACTTAGTTATCCTACATAGGTTTTGTTTTTTTAGTTTAAAAAGCTCATCCTCAATCCAATCGTACATTCTCTTTTTATGAAATGCAAAAAGAAATTATCCCTTGTAGGTAGATTCTGCTTTTTCTCATCATCTATCAAGTGCAAATTTTTCATCACGTCAGTTAATTTTCTGGCGCCCTTCCCAGTACTACAGCAATGAAGAAGAGAAAACAAGCTAGTGAGCCACAACTGGAAAAAAGGCAGTGGCCGGCCTGACTTTAACCAATTGGTAAGAAATTGAGCCGTAAAACCTCATCTAACCCAGTCCTACAGACCAAATTTTTAAAAGCATTTCCACTCTTACTGAATAGGCTTTGTCATAGGAAAATGAACAACGTTGGCTACTTACAACAGTGTTCATGTTTTCAGTGTTCTAATTGTGTCTTGCTTCGCGTTACAAAGATGTTAGTTTCCTAGACTCCATTAAAATGGTAATTTTCCGTGCACGAACATACGTGAGTAGAACAATATAGTAATAGTAGCAGCATGTTATAACAGATAATGTAGTACTGACCGATACTGTATCACTATAACTGATAACGTAGTAAAAATTGACCGTCAATGTAGTAATTTTTAACCGACAATGTATCACCCCAAAACCGATGATGTGGTAAAAAGATTTAAACAATAATGTATTACCATTTGGCCGATAATTTAGAACTTTGTTGTTTGCCGATAATGTCCTAGAACGGCAAAATTGAAACCTGCGAGGGTGTTAAATTGCATCTAAACAGCTGGTGAACCTTTGCAAACCTGAAATGGGTGGATAGCAGAAGCCAGTGGTGACGTTGCGGAACTGTGGGTAACTCGGCATAATCTAAGAGGAACGCCACGCCACCTTTACTTGTTTGGCGAAAAAGGTAGTCCTAGAAAGGCAAATTGACACCTCTGATGGTTTTAATTTGCATCTCGTTTTCAAACGTTTGTATAAATCTAAAGAGGGTGGGTGGTAGAAAGTCTGTGAGACGCACAATTGAAGGTAGTGCGACACTGTCAAAGCGAAGTGCCACCATCAATTGGCGCGGAGAGATTTTTCGGTAAAGAGGTAGTCCCAGAGCGGAAAACTAAACACCACTCAGGGGCGGATCTAGGGGGGCCGACCCGGCCCCGGTCCCCCTTTTTGAAAATGCAAAAAAATAAAAGGGAAAACAGAGAGAAAAAACGGAAAGGAGAAGAGCTAGAGAGAAGGACAGAGAGTGGAGTGATAGAGAATGAAGCTGCAATTAGCAACCTCGAAGCATGGGAGTCATAGCGCACAGCAGATCAGTTTGAACGTTGATTGGGACGTTCACACACATGCTATCTTACTACACATGATTAGATACAATCAATACGATACAATACCGATACAATACCATCAGCCAATCGAAAAATACCTTGCGAGACAGTGCGCATCAGTTGGGATGGGCTGCTATCAAGCCTGGCAAGTGCCATTTCCGGCCATCTGGGATGTATTAAAACTTCAAATTTTCTTGGAACGCTCCGCGCCAACCTATGGTGGCGCTCCGCTTAGATAGTAAACGCAGTGGCGTACACTGGGGGGAGGCCATTTGCGCCATGCCCTCACCACTAATGCCGATTTTTTTTTTTTTTTTTTAGTTCCTAAAATACGTAAATATTTTAACACAAATTTTACTTCAAAAGGTAGCATATGTGGCACCAGATTGCATGTAAAGACACCCAATTTTTCAAAAATTTTCAACTCCCCCAGGCCGGCGATCACACAACACACTGTATGCCCCCGTGAGAGAAATCCTGGGTACGCCACTGAGTAAAACGGGATTCAGACGTGCAACCCTTGGACCAAAAGTCACACCAGCTGAGCTAATCCGTCCTCACAGAAATGTGTGATAAAATAATATCAAACTTTACATTATGTTCACAAAAATTGATTTTCTTGGTGGCTGCTATCAAGCCTGACAAGTGCTATTTCCGCCGATCTCGGATGTATTAAAATCTCAAATTTTCTTGGTACGCTCCGCGCCAACTCATGGTTGCGCTCCGCTTAGTGACGGGAGCCCCGCCCCGCCCCAAACAAAAAATCCCCGCTACGCCACTGCAAGAGAATTAAAATGGTAAATCATGCGAATTACAAGTCCTTAAAAGTGTTTTTTCCGGCTATCTGGGATGTGCTTTTACCAAAATTTTCTGTTATGCTACGCATAGGCGGCGGAAAGCGGGGAAACGAGGGGGGGGGGGACACGTCCCTCCCAAAAATTTTCAGTGAGGGGGACGTCCCTCCATAAATAAATTCCTAAGGAGAAAAATGAGGAATTACAAATTAAATAAAAATCAGCAATCAAGAAGTATAACCATAATCAATGACAAACTAAATGGCCAAATGCTGTTTTGTCATTTAATTGATCCCTCGATTTTTCTCTGAAAGACGTTAAGATTGGCCTACAGTGCAGGTCACCAACAAAATTTTATTTAGAAATATAGTGGTCGGAATCATTACAATTCGGTCATTCACTTTTGATACTATGTAAGACCTACAATAATACCATGATTACACTGCCTGAACGTACCCCCAAAACAATGACAGGGCTGCCAAGTCTCGTGCATTTTGGGTCATTTTTCCTTTCTCAATGAGTCCACGCAAAAGAAGAAATTAGGCAGAGGGGAACATGCACTTGATAAAACGTACATTTACGCCCACATGTCAATGCAAGGTATCTGGGTCCTGGCATCAAGTCGAACTAAGATATGGGTCACAAATTTCTCAAGGAAGTCCCTCAATATTCACCAAGTTAGAACATGACTAAAGATCTGATTAGACGCCTTGAACAGGATGCATTGTAGTAAGGCACTGTGCCTATGATAACTGTCTTCTGTTAATAACTTGTGGAAAAATCAATGTGTTGAGAGGTTGAGACATGAAATTATATGAAGCAGAAAATGCAAAAATAAGACATGGAAAGTGGTATTTCCGGCGATCTGGGAGGTCTATTTTGTCAAAAATTTTCTTGTACGCTCCGCGCTAACTGATGGTGGTGCTCCGCTTAGATGGTATAGTGCCCTCAATCACAGGTCGAACAACTTCGCCCCCCCCCCCCCCAATTTTCAGAAATCCTGGATCCGCCGCTGCCACTGAATCATTGATTTCTTCTATGTATTGGCAATGTTCGCAAATCTGAATACGGCAGGTAGAAGAAAACCTACATTAATGCATAACAAAAGGTAAAACGGTATCATCTAATAGTTCGGGAGATAACCGCTTTCGGTGAAAATGTGAATTCATCCGATGGGGAGAAATTTTGCCCGACTCAGAGCATGAATATTTATGAGCACATAGTGTCTACCTCTTCATAGTCGTCGATATGTTTAATAAATGTGTGTGTATTTAAATATAAGATAATAGTTCACACACAAAGAGCGAAACCACAAGGAACTTTCAACAACGTGTTAATAAGCACAAGTGCTGGCACAGTTTACTTGCACACCTTTGTGTGGAAGACAGTGCACAAAACCTGCGGATGTATCGGGTCTATAAATTAAGCCTAGGACAAAGAATGTAGCAAAATTGCTCGATATCTCAAACTCTACGCGGTGAACTATCAGACATAATCCGGGTTTGTTGTTCCCCTAGCAACAAAGTTTTTAAATATGCCAGCATTTCTCTTTCCTAGAATCGATGTAAATTTCCAGGTTGTTTTGAACCGCCCGTCTCCGTTGAATATGCGCGGTAGGATCGCAGCGCATCGTGGGAAAAATTTGAAAATGACGCCACCCATGGCAAAATTTTCCCCCGATCGAGCGAAAATCTATTTTCCCCCGAAAGCGGTTATCTCCCGAACTGTCTAAGCGGAGCGGTACCATCGGTTGGCGTGGAACAAAGTTTTTTAACAAAGCGTTGGTTCCAGAACAGTGAAATTACCAATTGCAATTCCTCTGGTTGGGGTGGTTAATTCCTGAAACCCAACCCCCTCCCTATGATATAAGTCAGTATAGTTGTTTCGGTGGTCAAGTGGGCGTGCGAGTTTTTTCTTTTGAACTTCTCTTAAAAGAGGCCAGTGATTTAGTGTATCTCTACCGAGAAGCGAATCGTATATAAACGAATGCGCAAACAGGTAACATGCTTTTTTCTGTACTCGCCAATGTGCCTACAGCAGGGGCGGATTTAGGGGGGCCCAGGGGGCCCGGGCCCCCCCCTTCCAAAAAATTTTGAAAGTTTTTTCAGCTTCATAAAACAAAGGACAAGGCCCTATTCCAATGAAATAGGCCTATGAGATGTGTCAGAGTGAAACTCAAACTTGTTCATTATTTTCTACCTCAGAAAATAAGTGTTATGTTAATAACTCTGCTACTGACTTTCAGCTGATAACATTTTGGCTTATATTGGCCTCAGTAACTTTCTCTGGGCATTGCAAGGAGTTACTCATGAGCGTTGTATTAATGGATTGCTAACTTCAGTCTATTACCGGCCAGGCCCACAGCATTGGGAGCACTGCTTCTACTTTCAAGGGAATTTCAGAATTCTTTAATATTTAGACGAATATTTTCGACAACATCAGGCTTTTAATTATACTTTCTGCAATATTACCCTGTAGTGTCTTATTTAAGCCTTGTAATTTATTTTAATGAAATGCACTGCGAATTTAGGGTAAAATTTAAAATTCACTAAATTATGAACATTTTCCAGCGATATACGATCAGTTCAAAAATATGCTAAAAACATCACCATTTTGCATCTAAGCAATCTTAAATTACCAAAAATTTCTCAAAGGGGAGGGGACACCCCTCCCCTTAGACCCCTCACCAGAAAAGCATCTTTCACCCATCCAAAAATTAAAATTCACTGAATTATGAACACTTTCCAGCCATATAAGATCAGTTCAAAAAATGCACCACAGACATCACCATTTTGCATCTGATCAGCCTTAAATTAACAAAAATTTCTCAAAGCGGAGGGGGACACCCCCTCCCCTTAGACCCCTCCCCCAGGACGGCGATTACTCATCACATGCTTTTGCTCCCTATCAAAATACCCTTGCATTGCCCCTGGGGCACCACTTCTCCTTATACCGCTCCCCAGATCGGACTTTTATACAAACCACTATGACCTGGGCCCCCCCCTTTTGCCAAATCCTGGATCCGCCACTGTACAGCAACCCCTATAGGTTGGGGTGGCATAGTATGTACGCGGCACTCCCTGTCTGTAGTATTAGGCGGCTAAAGAGGAGCTGAGTGCTTGCACAGCCTTACATGAAGACACTGTATAGCACGTCCTTAAAATAATCTAACCAACTCTAACCAAATACTGCAGCATTACTACATTATCTGTTAAGGTGATGATACATCAGTACATTATCGGTTAACAAGAACTTGCTACATTGATCGGTCACATGGTTACACTATCGGTTATTTTTTTACTACATTATTGGTTTTGGGGTGATACATTATCGGTCAAAAAAGTTACTACATTGACGGTTAAATTATTACTACATTATCGGTTAGTGAAAGTTATCGGTCAATTTTTACTGCATTACCAGTTGTAACACAGCGCTTCCATCAAAGCACCTTCTCAGTGCAGAAATATCTAGAGATAGGGCTGAAAGATCCCTCCCCAAGGGGATAGTCTAAGTCCCGAATTATGATTGTAACGAAACATTAATTTACCTTTCCTTTGAAAGTGAACTAAATTTCTACAGCACGAGATCTCAAAACAAGGAATGTTTAGCTACACATACAAGTTCTGGCACTTGTCATTTCCTAAATCGGGGAGCCATTTTGGGCGAAAGTTCTAATTCTATGCTTTCAACTCATAGTGACGTTCCACTTTGGTAGTATCACGAACCCTTCAAGAGGCCACTAACCGTACTTTTTCATTTCTCCAAAGCACTCAAAAACACCTTCCTAGTCTCATTTACACCACAATATAGAGCAGTACGTAGGCAGTAAACACAGGGTGTGCATGTCAACACTGTTGAGCATACTGTGTTAAGGAAATATGTATCCTTTGATATCCAACGAGTCACAACTGTCCCTATACGTTACCTCCACGTTTTCCATATTGTCTCAAGAGATGCTTTAAAACAAAAATAAATAACGAACCTGTTTCGTCTACAGAAATGGTGGCAGTTGATTTATCCTGCGTGGCATCAATTGAAAGCGTATCACTCCTAAATCCTGTTGGTATATCAACACTTAACAGAGAAATTGTGAAGCTCTCGCAGTTTTCAACATCGTTATCGTCAAAAATAGACAGTAAGTACTCAAAACTTGATGTGCAGGTCGGTATATCGAAGAATGTGCTGAAAGTTGTGTAATCGCCAGATTCGGTAGTCCCATCTATCAGGGTAATTGCTTTCATAAGAAGAAACAAAACCAGGATTTTTTATTTAAAACTAAATAGATACGACAGGACATAAAAGTGCACTGATGGAGACTAGAGTTTCTATAGAGTGATAAACAAGAGGGCAGACACAATTATTTTCTGGCTGGCAAACTTTTACCACAAGTGACTTTATAACCAGCGAGGTGTGACCTCAAGGTGAAGTCAAAACGAACATTTCCTTGAATATATGTAAGAGTAGACAATATTATTTCCTTTATTTTTGTTGAAAATTTCATGTACACTACATGAATAATTAGGAAGTGAACAAAAAATGTTGTCTTCACGCCTTTGCCTTTTCAAAGCGCATATGGAAATTTGTCGCAACTCTCCGAGTTGCCATAGAAAAGTAGACTGAAATATTATTTGTAGCCACTGGAAGACACATTTAATGTACAAAGTCTGAAATTTCCATCATTCCTGTCTTGAAATATCGTGTTAACATTTTTTCGATTTTTGACCTCTGGAGACCTGGAATGACCTATGGCCTCCATAAAAAACAATAGGGTTCTTTTTCTTAATATTATTAATCTATATACTTAGTATGAAAAGTATCCGTCATTGCTTGTTGTGATATCCTGTTTTCGAGCTAAGCGTCCCAAACACACATATACACACAAATGCAACACACCTATAAATACTCCCAGCGTGATTGCATAAATTTGTTTCGCATTCGGCAAGGAGTCCAAAACTCCTATCAATACTTATTTTGAAAAGTGCAAAGATAATTGAAAATAGAAAGCAAAAGTTACCGCTGATATAATATGGAAAATTAAAATTCATAACTTTCAGGGTAAGGCAGTGTCTTAAAATTTGGTACGAACTTGATTTTATGTGCGATGCTAAACTTTTGGCACAAAGTTCAATACTCTAGATGACCTCGAGTCCATTTATGATATTTATACTACCTTACCCATAACAGATATTTGTCAATTTCATATTGTGACAAATGATTCCGGTGTACAAGTTTGAAGGGCCTCACCATTAATCTTAAATGTATTGGCCACAACACCTCTGAAAAGGTTTCCAAATGTGACAAAGTCTAAAGGTTCAAAAAGTAATATTTCAGTTATATGACCTAAATCAGTCATTTTTAACAGTTTAATTTATGACGGAATCAGTTACACGGGCCTAAGTTTTCAAGGAGAGGTAGCTATCCTCCAACTTTTACTTGATCAAACTTACTCAAGTTAAAAGGGCTTCAAATTACCTCCCTTCACCTATCCATACATACACAAACAGACACTCACACACATCCTCGCATTTGTTGTATAGGTTGAATTAGAAAACATACAGAGATGATATAATTATAACATGTAGCCCAATTTACTTGCAGAATATCCAGTATCTTCTAGCTGGTTAGAGAGATGCAACATCGTTGTTAACGTTCCACCATCTTCAGTAATAGAATTTGATCCATCTATAAATATCATGGCTGTTGAAAAACCAGAATGGATAACGTAGGATGCACTTGTATCACGGGCGCAGCCAGAACAAGATGCATGGATGCATCATTTTTAAAACTGATTTACAGTGTTATTAAGAGCAAAAATGTCTTTGCCCTATGACAAGAAAAGGGAGAAGTAAAGTCAAACGAACAAGACCTAAGCCTGAGGGGGACAAGAATGCAGTCCCCAAGGATTTTCAACCCTAAATGAAAAAGAGTATGCCTGCAGAAATATCGATAATGCTAAACACTCCATTGTCAGTGCCATAGCCTGCGGGGGCACGGGGTAGTTGCCCCCACCCTTAGATTTCCCAAAGTAACCCCAAACAAAAACGGTCTACGTGATTAAAAATACTGAAAATGCTTCAAACTCCGTTCAATTCAATTTCAATTCAATTTAATTCAACTTTATTTTTAACCAGTGCAGAATACAAAGAATTTACAGTAATCACAAGACACATAAAAAAAACAATGATAGATGGTTGGAGGATAACACAAGGAAGCTACTGAAAGCTTGTGGGATGTGCATCCTCTTTGAAAAGAGAAAGAATATAACACCACTGGGAAAATAATTAGACGTATTTAGCTCGATAAAGGACAAAGACATGAACAAAAGGGGGAAATGCATGCTAGATAACAATATCAATGCATGTTAAATGTAATTAGATAGTAAATAGGATTTGAAACTTTTTTTAAAACTTAACACGGAAGGAGAATTCCTTATCGAGTCTGGGAGAACATTCCATGTGAAATGCCCTAAACGTCTTACGTTAATTGGCTATTTGCGAGTCTACAGAATGGGATGGTATAATAAGAACGGTCTCTGGTGTCATAACAATGACAACGAAGAGCAAAAAAATTCGGAGAATGAATTTGGTAATAAGTTGTGGCAAGATTGGAACATGATTACAGCTACTTGATGCTTAGCTATATCAAAGACGGTTAGGGAGTTGTATATTCTTAAAAATCGGCTTCGAAAGTTCCAGATGTGACTTGCCATTAATTGCACGAGAGATTCGTTTTTTTGACAGAGAGCAGTTTGTTTACGTGTGTAGAAGCAGCATTACCCCAAACAATAGCACAGTAGGAAATATAAGGCAAAAGAAGGGAGTTGTAAATTATTAGGATCTTCTTCGGAAGCAAATGTTTTAAGCTTGAGATGATACCGGGGCCTTTAGCAAGCTTGCGCAAATAATATTAATATGAGGTACCCAACTTGAATGACTATCAATAGTCACTCCTAGAAAGGCAGCGGAGTCAGCAAAAGGAATAAAATTGTTTTGGATGGAGATACCAGTACTATTACCAAGACTGAGCCTTTTCCGATAGGGGTGAAAAAGGACAGCTGTAGATTTTTTGGCATTTAAATGTGATTTGTTGGCTAGAAAACCAACAGTCTAAAAAAGGTCCGATCAAAGGGGCACCGAACAGGAATCTGGTAAAAAATTTGACTAGATCCGGTTCAAAAATGAACCCGTTCTTATTATTTTTGAACCAAATCTAGTCAAATAATTGATCAGATTTCTGTTTGGTGCCCCTCTGATCAGATTCGGTTCAAATTTGACCAGACCTTTTTTTGAGTGAAGTGGTGGCATTCCTGATGTAACTATTAACTTGATGAATGACGGAATTAATATCGGATCCCTCGTAAAGAATACTGGTGTCGCCAGCGTACAAGGTGAATATAGAATTGGGACTTGCTATGGGCAGATCGTTAATGTATATCAGAAACAGTAAGGGTCTTCTTATTGGTTGCACTGATTACGGTATTTTTAAAGCCCTCAGGACATGTGATACGGATGTATAAAGGTTCGCCTTTCCAAAATGTTCCCTTAAATTACATGCAAATATCAATGCGCATGTGAAATACCTTTTAGTCATGTTTTTCTCCCACAAACTGATTTTACTGAACGAGTTTTTCAAGTTTAACTTTTGTTTTTGAGGTCATCGTTCTTGAAGCATGTAGGCTCAAAAATGTTAACATGGAGGTCTAGAAAGGGCCTTCAATCTGCAGGCTACGCTACGCACTAATCAATATAGCGCACTAGGGGAGGTTGTTTCTGGCTTGGCATGGTACCGTGCCATACCACAGCCGAAAAATAATAAAAAACGAGAAATTCTACAATATAATAATCAATTCAAAGCTTTGTCAGTGTAAGAAACAGTTTATATCCGAGCTACATTTCAATGGCAAACCTTCTGAAAGGGGAGGGCGTTATACAGCACCTGTCCTCATTACAGCCAGCAGAAAACATAGTAAGAAAGCATTAAAATGAGAACTTCTTAACATGTTACCATTTCAAAGCTTCTCAAAGGTAGCACCGTTTTGCACCACAGCCATTTTATGTGCACAAAATCTTCTCAAAGAGTAGGTGTGTCACCCGTCACCATAGACACCCCTCCCCTCCATAGAAAGAGACACTTAATATGATCAGTTGGGAGAAGTCCAATTTGCCGCTAAGCGACATCACACAAACGTCACGTTCTCCCGTTTTACTCTTACTCTTAGACCCCTCCCTCGGGGTGGTAGTAGGTGACAAAGAAGGATCCCCTTGGGTGCCAACTATCCTAGATACGCCACTAGACGCTATCATGAACTGACCCGTAGGAATTTCGTCCAGACTTCGGACCTGATTCTCCCGATTATGGTATTTACGTGTAAAAGTTTCGTTTTCCTAAATTTTCCGGGGGTCCCCGGATCGCAGACGGGCTAAGTTGCGGCAGGCTCGTACTGACGAATGACCTTCCTTCTTCATGCATGATGCACACAACAAAGCTAAAGTCTACATGTTAAAAATCTTAAGGATCGTTTCCAACGCGGTGTCACAGGTAGCCTACGATTCTCTTTTAATTACATGCTAATCTATATGAGATTGTAAAGCGCCTTTTAATCTTGTTTACTCTTTACAAAGTGATATTGCCGAATACGTTTTTCAAGATAACATATCTTTTCATCTTGAGTTTTTAGTTTCTAAGCACAAAGCCTGAAAACAATATTTAAATGCAACTTTGGAGGTATAAAATGTGCATTTTCCGCCAATATGGAAGGTATTTTGACAAAAGATAGACGAACGCTACGCACCTTTCGAAGAGTGTGACTAAGAAGTGAAAATATCTAAACTAATAAAAGCCCAAACGTTTCCCAATGAAACCTCCATTTTGCGTCTTAGCCATCCTATTTATTCAAAACCTCCAGAGGAGTAGGTGTGTCATTCCGGCACTAAGACAAACCCTCCCCTTCTCCTCCACCCCGCAAACCCATATGAAAGACACTAAAATGGTCAGATTTTCTAAAGATATGATCAGTTCAAAGCTTCATCAAAGAACCCACCGATTTGCAACTAAGCAAGGTTACATAAATGCCTTTTTCTCCCCTTACACCTCTCTCCTTAAATACCTCCCTGAGGACGGCAGTGGGTGACAAAACAGGATCTACCTGGGTGACATACATGCGTGGATCCAGAAATTTTAAGGGGGGGGGCAAGATGGAAAATCTCATGTGCACCGAAGGTGCACCACGAGCGCGAAGCGCGAGTTCCTACGCGTGGGGTTCATGGGCCGCGGTAGTGCCCCTGGCGGAGTCCAGGGGCGGAGCCCCGGTAGGGGTCCAGGGGGCGTCCAGGGGGGCGAAGCCCCCGGAAGCTCTCGCAATATTGCACTTTAAGAGCACAGAAATCGGCTCCAGTTCTTATGTCAGTGAGATTTTATAATTTTTCATGTTGCATGGAATTTTATGTGTATGGCTCAGTATAAGTTACTATATGTACCTGCAGAAGTTCCGGAGAGTCTTGAGTTATCTTAAAACTTACACGCCAACATTATGAGCCCGTGTAGGTAACTTGAAATGATTTTTGCTATAATGAGTGTTTATTTTCGTTATACGGTATTCGGGTATAGGACGTAAGATGAAACAATTGCGTGCGAAGCGCGCCGAAAATTTGAATTTACATTTAAAACCATTGCTACGACTAACGGTGTCAATTCCCTCGATGTGTGTCTATCAATTAGAAGGTGGTTCGATACTAAGTTTTCAGTTCTCATAAGAAGAGGAGGGTAAAAAATGAATATCAGTTGCTTTATATCCTTACAATGCTGGCTCCTCTGAAATCACGTTCATGCACACGAATAATTGGCTTATGGTAGAACCCCACCGATGAGTAATGCGAATACGTTTGGGACCTTATTGATAGTAAAAGGGGCAATTCAAGGCTGAAAGTGCACAGATCAAACAAAAATCAAGAAATATTGAGAAGACTTGCAAAAATCGTGTAAGATTTTTGGTACAAAGTGATAAAAATAAATCCATCACTCAATAAAAACGTACATCTCTCCGCAAGGGTAAACAATTGCGCGCGAAGCGCGCCGAAAATTTTCGGTACAGAGCCTCCAGGGAGCTCTGCATTAATTGTACGCCGAAAAGGGGGACCAACAGGACTCTTACAACCTGACATCCATATGGGAGGGGAGACGATATATCACCTTCTTTATGGATTTCTGAAGGGTATACCCTTCAGAAATCTATTACCGATGGTACCGGCGGGAGTTGGTGATTGGGGGGACCGCAGATAACTGCTAAGCCGTGCCATTTTAGGCAGTGGGATTTTTTATACGCTATATACAAGAGTGGAAGAGCCTTTACTTGTTAGTTCATTATAGTGCAATCTCAGGAAGGGGTCTACCCTCCCATTTGAGAAATTTTTGTTAATTTTAGGGGGCCTATATGCAAAATGGTGGTATCTTTGGGTCATTCTAAAGTGATTGTATGTTTAAAAATGTCCACAATTTAGTGAATTCTAACTTTTGTTCGGGTGAAAAAGAGGAGTAAGAAAAGGTTAAAATATTGTCTTCAAACCTCCTTAAGTCCCAGGAAAAATCAGAATGATAAGAGCCCTACAGAGAAGGAGATGTACTTTTTAGAAAAATGTTTGCATTGGAATAATTTCTTGCGTCATAGCTTCGCCAATGGTATATGAAATCGCGCGAATGCGCAGAAATTTTGAATAAAATATTCGTCCATGACAAAACCTGCATTCAGAACCTGCATCGGACACTGTCACTTTCCCACCAACCTATGCTTCTCAGGAACGAATCTTCTGACTAAGAATTCTTAAAAAGCACTTTGTTCCCCCGTGAGTAGTTACCGAAAGCTATTGATAACAAGGACAACTCTGACACAAGGCTTGACGCTAGCGGAGCGTATGGAAAGCCGTTTTAACATTTAATAGTGCGAAAATTTGGATTTGGCAAGAATTTCCAAAACTTATAACAGTTTGAGAACAGTTTGTGAAAGAAAATGGTTAGAACAAATAAACCAATCATCAAAAATACATCTCACCCTACACCCTCCACAGAAATCTGTAGCTTAAACGACTCTTGGGACCATTTTAAAAATTTTCAAGAATCTATGGGGGAGGGGGACACACGTCAACCATTGCCCACCGTGCCGAAGCCACTGTCTGTAGCTTAAAAGCCTTTTGAGTTCATTTTAAAACTTTTCAGACAGTTTTGAAATCGAATAGGGTATGCACGCCGCAAATTTGCCTGCAACAGCTGGTGCCACTGTGCACAATAGCACGTCACCTGACAGCTTGTCTTCTGTATTCATTCTGCAAGGTCTGTATGGCGAAAACTTTGCCTCTTAATCCCGCTAGATTACAAAAAAATTCACTCTTTAACACAAAATTGTTACTAAATTTCAGTGCAGCTAGCCGAGCTCATACTGCATATGTCACGATGTTTACTTATTTAGATCAAGTCAAGGATCATTTCTCAGCTATTCACCTGTTTTCGAACATTATAACTCTCCTTTCGTCGCCAACCACTTTGAAAGATATCTAAAGAGATATTCCAGCTATAGCTCTACCCAACCCCTACAGAAATATATACTTTGAATACGTTCTTAGACACTTTTATTCATTTTTTTGCTCTTAACTTTTCTCTCTCCTTTTCTTTTTTTTTTCTTCCTTTTTTCTACTTTCGTTTTTTTTTCGTGGCGAAGGGGGTCGGGCCCCCAGCCCCCCTGGATCCGCCCCTGGTGCCATATATACTAGGTACGCCACTGAACTCTGTCATGAACTAGCCCGTAGAGATTTCGTCTAGGCTACTGCCCTGAGCACTGAGAAAAATGAGTCTCCAATAACGTTTAAAATCTTTGTAGAAATTGAACATGTAAGGCCTAATAAATATGTATTGCCTCAAAACATTTGGCATACTATGAGACGCTTTTAACTCAAATAAATATCAAAAACTAAAATAAAATTTGGTACTTTACGCAAACAGCAAGATATAAATTAATGTCTATCATACCAAGGGTGTTGTTGAGAAATATCTTAATTGATTATCCAGAGGCGTTACAGTGTAATTTAGCGTTTAACTATTCCTCCAATCGATCCCTTTACCACAGTAACATTAATTACGATTTGACCAGTCGGTGAAAGGCATGTGTACACTTTTGTAGGAAAAACCCATGCATAAAATATCTTTACAAATGATTGATCACGTTTCTATCTTAGTATACTTAAAATAGGACGAATTTAGAATAGTTAAGATTTATTTAACGAAGAGGATGCCAAAATGCGTCTGATCGTAAGTTTGACCTGTGATGTGAAAATGTTTATCGCCTTAAAATTATGACTGTTGCAGCACTGGTGTTCTAAAATTGGCTTGTTTACATCCATTACAAATTTCTCTTTGTCATTTGGAGCCTTTTTTACACATTGAAGTCGTTTGATGAATCGTAACAGCTGTGAGATGACAACACTAAAGACAAATTTGCTTGGAAAACTTTTTCGTGTTTGTAATATTTGTTATCAATTTGAACCATTTGTGATTTTGTGTGTTTTTCAATTGCTACTCCATTAATAACCTGTCGAGTAAACGGTGTTGACAGCAGTCTTAGTGAATGAGCTAGGGCTGTGGTCAGGGTTAGAAAAGTTCCGGAGAACGTTAGCAAAGTTGTCCCAAAGATAAACAAAAAGAAAATAGCGTCCTCACAAAACGTACATGCAAAGAGAACATAGTGTGCTTGTAAATAGTACATAGTATACTTGCAAGTAGTACGGTACATAGGCCTAGTGTGTCTGCAAATAGCGCATAGTGTGGCTACTAATGGTGCAAATTATCCCAAGGATGGGCAATTCGTCAAGCTTGCCAACTCCACCCACGCCCCTGTTTGTAGTATTTAATATTTGTCAGGGGCGTAGATTTCTTTTCAACTTTGGGGGATGGGGTGAACTATCGCAAATGTGGAAAGTGTGCACGCGAAGCGTGCACGGCGAGCGCGAAGCGGGAGCCCATGACGGGTGGGGTCCAGGGGCCCTCCTTAGGGCCCCTGGTGGAGTCCAGGGGCAAAGCCCCGGTGGAAGCTCCTGGGTTTTAATGT
>JAIZAY010002109.1:0-11383 GCA_029531755.1 Holothuria leucospilota | reverse complement strand
ATACAGACTTTAGTTTTTTCTTAAAGCAGAATGTCTTACAAGATAATACTACTTTGTCTCACGTGGTGGATGAGAATGTTCAGTCGCTGCAAAGGTAAGTATTGCATTTTTCAGAAAAAAAAAATCGGCTCGTAAGGGACAACATGAAATTATTCTGGTTAGAGAGGGAAGGGTAAAGTCCTTAAAGAAACTATGATACGATTCACACAATTAACTCTAACGTGCAGCTACCATATTTAAGAAATCTGAAAAAAGCTTGTTCACAACAAATGTAATAGATGTAGTCCAAGGGTCTAAGCCTAAGCTGCAAAAAAGTTCCGGATGACCGATTCTTTCTTTAACCTCTTACTGGATGTTGTTGCCTAGGTACCACTTGTAGTATTTGTGTGTGAGTCTGAGTTTGTCGGCGAAGGCTTGTAACTTTCATGTCTTAAGAACAGAGACTTTTCTAGATTTCAATTTTAATTTCCAATACTAAGATGAGCAAGACTCATCAGTTTTTGATGGAATAAATTCACAGTACCCTTTTATGTAGCTCTATCTCTACACCACTTCATCATGGTTTTACAGGGCGATATTTGTCGTGGGGTTTAAATGTGGTAAGTAAATCAGAACACAAATAAGAAAGACTTAATAATAAACCAGTCAAATAGGTCATTTTTCATTTTTTCTGGTTAAAATGTGTACTTTTTAGGAAATATTCCTACAGATAATTACTTATATAAACATGGGGGACCCCGTTTCTAAATTGGGTTTCGTAGGCTGGGCAGTTTTCGGATTTAAAGCCAACTTTATGAGCAACACGTTCCTCCTCAACAGGGTACTATTTTAAGTCGGATTTCCGTTTTAACGGGAACGACTTGGAAGGACGGTTAGAGATTCGATACAATGATCAGTGGGGGTACGTTTGTGCCGATGGTTTTAGTCTGGTTGAGGGTGACGTGGTGTGTAAAAAAAACTATGGGGGAAAACTCGCATTTGGGAAACTTTTTAGGGGACTCGGGGGGGGGGGGGAACAAAATCACAGAGTACCAGCTTTTCGAGTGGTCTAACCCAATTTTTCAAACTTCCCCAAAGTTCTGGATGCTGCACCTATTATACTGGAGGGAGTTAAATGTAACGGCTCCGAGGACAGACTGTATGAATGCCAACACAATGGATTGTTCAACGCTAGCTGCCCGAGTTTCGCTATCGTTGGTTTGAAGTGCGGGAGACGTCAAAGCGACTGTAAGTGATTACCCAAATAATTCCATGAATTATGGCCTATTTTCCAATGAAAATTTATATGTAACGCTAGGCCTAACATAAATTTACATGCCTTTTCAGGGAAAAGTGTAAAGGCAGGCTTTCCATAGAAGTCCAAGAGTCAACGTGTAACGGGTGAATAAATGAACATTTAAAATAATTCTGTACCAGTATACGTTCCACCATTGGCGGAGATTTATTTTACAAAATTTTGAACATTACAGTACCATTTAACTACTAAAGAACATTCCCTGTAAACTAAAAGACCACAGAAATGATAATTCGACCATTTTCTTATGTTAAGGTGGTCAAGAGGTCTACCCTAGAAGAGGCCAGGGGTGTCCCCGGAAGCCCTGGGTGTTTGGAGAACTCTGGGCATTAGAATGAAAAGAATAACTATTTCCAAAGAAAATTGGATGCGCACTAAATGGACCAGAACAATGATAATTTTACCATTTTTTGGTATAAGTCGTAATACGTAAAGCCGTCCAACTTGATGATTCAAAGGGGCAGCGACATAAATATACACAACCCTAATTTTCAGGGGCAAGGCGGTTTTGTTTTCTGATGAACACTTCATCGACCAGGTTTGAATAAGTGACAATTAGAGAAAGCGGATGGAATTCATCTGTTTGATTCATATACCTACAGTATATTATCATAGGGGAGGGCTCAGCTTGAAATGACCCAACCGTTCAGAAAGTGTTACGAGAAGGCATTGGCTCCCCGGAGGGGGTGTGAAAGCCATTTCCCCAACTATTGTTTTCTATCTGGAAAACTGGGGCCAATGAAAATTTCCGCAATCTAAAACAGCACCCCAAAAATTGGGACTTTGTGAAAACAATTAAATTGTTTTGGTAAATCTGGGGCATTTTCTTTAACCATGCAATTTCGGTTATTTTGATGGTGCAAGGGGATTTTGGGTGGGAGAGGTGGATGTTGGTATAGAAGTTCTATTGAAACATAAAATTACTCAAGCTGGCTAAAAGGAATTTGCAATGGCTAAACTACCTAAGATGGATGTACGCAAAACGCGCCTAAAACAGTATTTAAAGGAGATGCAGAATGTTTTACTCCATCCTGGATCACCCAAGTTACATTTAAATTTGCCCCCTTCTTTTTTTTTAATTTTCACCTTTTTTTCCTTCTTTTTTTTTTTTTTCGGGCCCCCTAACGCTAGCGCTACTGAGCCTTTGTTTGGTTCGAGAGAATAGGTGGTATAGTAGGAGTTGCATGGGGTGTTGGAGAAGTTATCTCGCTCACTCTGACATGTAATAACAAGGCAACAATGCACGATGGATGCGAGCGAAGCGCGCCAAGAAATGACAGTTGTGAAGTCATTTGTCTTAATTAGTGGTTCACTTTCTTTTACCTTGTGGAATCTCTAGACTTAAAGACGTACATTTCTAAATCTTTTATCTTAGAAGAACTTTTCTTACCATAAACATGGTATAAATAACATGTAAAGTTCAGCAGCTGGGTCCGGTTTCTCAGGTCCTTGTGCAGCGTCCTTCAGTCATCTCCTTCTATACAGAGCTACACCACTGGTTTCATTCCCAGACTAGCTCTCAGTGTAGCACGAGACTGTGTGCAAAGGCAGATACAACGAATTTGTTACAAAATTTGCTAATTTTTTTTTTGAAACAAAAAAAAACCAAGGGGGCCTTTTGGGCTGGGAACTTCTGCACAACTTCTTTTGACAAAGGCAGCCAGAATACCAAGTTGGGAACCCCAGCATTTAGGGAAAAACAACTATTTAAACTAATAGCAATTTCTCTGACCAAGCAAAGCATTCCTGCCAAACCGGATTAATTCACGCCTGCTTGCTGGGCTTCAGTGCATCGATTGTACGATAATCCTTCTTAGGTCTTAGCCAGTCATTGTAGCTACTCTGGGATTTAAACTGCACCTGCAGAACTAGTGTAAACAAGTGAAATTTCTTGAACTTTGGCCATCTTATCTTCCTATACAAGAAAAAAAATTGTATGTCACTTGTAACAGTAGCTCCGGATGGGCCGAAATATTTTGCAGGGGATGAGATGTGTTGACATGAATTAAGACACTGGTAAAACATTTTAGGGGAGCCTGTGAAAATTCATCTAGAAAATTTATCCTGAAGCGCCGCCCCTACCTCTCCCCCCAAACTTGGCTAAGGGCTTTGTTCTCGAACTGGAATTTCGTTCTTAAACTTCCATAGTTTGGTATTATACAGCCAAATAATAAAAGATATCTTCTTACCAAATAATTTAAAAATATATTGCACACTTACTTTTTTCAAAGGTCGAAAATTTAATCACGTATTTGCTCTATTGAGTATTGGTTTTGTCGTAGGGAAGCGACAGACGATTCCGGGAGTTTGCCAGGGGCAGGCGTAGTTTAAGTGGCACACTGTATGTTTTCCTGTAGGGGAAAGCCACCCCTACAGTTGAACTACTTTCGTCTCCTTGTATTTAAAAACTCAGTACATCAAGTGTGTATCCTGAACAAGGTAATCTATGATTTGAAATGTTATTGTATGGAAATCTTCTCCACTCCCAAGGGGGAATTTTTCCCATTCAAAAAAAACCCTTTTTTCTTCATCCTCACCCCCCTTTTTTTTTTTTACCACCATCCTTTACTCACACAACGTCCCACTTTTTTTCCATGTGACGTAGTTTCTATTTGTACCCCCCCCCACCCAACCTCCTTGTGGCAAAAATCTTGGTGCTGTTCCGTTAAGTGCATATATGTCCCCGGTAAAGTATTGAGCAAATAATATTTTCACTATTTTAGTATGGCATATAATACTGAAGGTAATTCACACATAATGTAACCTTTGGAACATTCTGATCATGAAACCAAAACATTTGTCGAAAGATGGCCCTCTACAAGCTGGCGTGGATATAAGTAAAACCATTTTCGTTGTGTGCCCCGCTGCTGTTGCCCCCCCCCGCCCACCGATTATGGGGGCCACGTAGCCCCCCCCAATCGATTTCTGGAAAAAATTTTCCGAACAAAATTTTTTTTAAAAACAATGGAGGGCGCCCCAAAGGCGTTTTTAATTTTGCTTCATTTTTATATTCTCTAGGGGTGTCTGGGGGGGGTTCGGAGTTTTTTTTGTATTTTCGACTAAGTGATCGACCTATTTTAATCAATTTCTGTTACAAAAAAAATTCGTTTCTGAAAAACTGCCAAAAATTTTAAATTTGAAATCCTTCTTCAAAAAACTATCCAAAAATTTTTTGGGGGGCCGTCTTTCCCCCGCATCCAAGCAGGACAGTTTGGGGGGCCCCCCCTTGGGCTGTGGGGGGGTTGTTAAGAATATGTCCCCTACGGTTTTCTATTCCCTTGTCTGGGTCGTTACAAGAGGGCCGACTTAAAAGGGGAGATTGCACCTTGTATTTGGAAAAAAAAAAACCCCCCAAATATTTTGGAAACCGGAATTGAACCGTAATATCTATAGTGATAAATACAAAAACACATTTCGTGGTTTTGGTGTGTCGTTAAATCTTATCTATCTAACCCAGTAAGGCATCACCGCTGTGCTTATATCAATATCTTCTCCGACGTATTCGGCGGGGGGGCAACTACTTCATACGTCGACAGCTTGTTTATTGCTTTTTGGCCGATTGGTTTCGGTTTTTTGGGGGCCCTAACTTGCGAAAGTGATCCACATAGGACAAGCAAACGCATTGCAAGAAAATGCGAAAGAGGGGAATTTTCACAGAAAACGATATAATTTCACACCCCGCACCCACCCCCCACCCCACATTTGAAAGCTCTTACGACAATTTGCATTGCACACCAAAGTATTCTTCCTCTAATTGATGAATTGATGAATTTATTAGGGAACTGAGAGTTTCCCGCGTATATTGTCTGGCCGGGGGGAGAGCACCCCCCCCCCCCCCCCCCCCCCCCCTCGTGTGGGGGCTACTGAGAATTTGGTAATGAGTAAAGATTTCTATTGCAAAATTTCGGCGCGATTCACGCGCATCTTTTTTTCTCTTTTTTTTTGTTTTTTTTCATGCCGTTCGCATTCCCTGCCCCATACTCCAGAAATCCTGCGTCAAGAATTTTTTTTTTTTACCCTCCCGCGCAACCAATACGCTCTCCTGAAAAAAAACAGAGGTACATCTTCAACCTGTCTAGCCACCTTGAATGAACAAATATTTCTCAAAGGGGAGGGAGACACCCCTCCCCTTAGATCTTTCCCCAGGACGGTCCCCTCACGAGGGGACAGAGGAAGGATCCGCCGCAAGTGCAACCATGGCAGGTACACATATGCACAATTTTCACTGACTTTGTAAGGTCTCTGGGTGGGATTACAACATCATTTGTTGTGCCCCCAGTCACCAACTCCTGGCGGCGCCACTGAGTGAAACATGGTTCAGTCATTTTACTTAAACCTGTATACAAATTAATAAAAGAACCTGAGAAATGTTTTCTTCCTGAATCCATGCAATTTCGCAAAGAAAAAAAAGTAAACACAGTAATAGACAATTTAATGAGTCCATCTGTCCTAACTGTTACGTGATTTGTTTACTGATGTGCTTCGATTTTGTAACTGAAGTTTCATATTCATGCACCAAATTGGACAGTTGTCCTTTTACATAAATTCTTATGTTCAGAACCATCATTAAAGGTAACATAGTTGCCATTAAACGAAGGTAGCATTGTGTGATTTAGCTGATATAATGTAATAGGATTCCAGTTTACTTCATTGTAGGAACCGATGGTAAAAAATTAGTGAGGAGACAAAAACAACACGTTTTTTACTTTTGCCTGTGATCATTTCTTTTGTTGGTTATTATTCTACACACTATATAAATGTATTTGCTCGTAAGCAATTTCAAGAAGACACTCTGCCTAAAGAGATAAGTAATAATTTAGACAAAGAAGAGTTGTGGGACTTAAAATATTTTACATTTGATTACCAAACTTATCTATTCAATCAACCACTCTGTAAGAATATAGACAGTCAAGCTTAGCAACCGTTAGAGTGATTCCGTGCCTGAAATATTTAATATAGGCCAGTTCTCTGTTAAGTATACATCAATTTCGGGTTTCCATATTTTAATATTCACTAACAATTCGGTTCTTCCTGAGTTGGAAATTCAGGCTGAAAAAAGAACTAATAATGTAATGTCCGGGGACGTAGCGGGGGGTGGGGGTGGGGGCAGAGGGAACGACTGCTCCCCCCTTTCAGTGTCGAAAAAATGTTAAAACTGTGATGTTTTTGCAGGGTATTTTGTCAGTGCTTTTTTGATCTTAAATTCTCGCCAGCTCTGTTAACTCCATCATAATCGTAGTAACATTCAGGCCTCCTGACTGAGCTACTTTACATAATGCGTCACCCTAACTAGAAAGGATCACAACTCACATGTTCGTATGACAATATGGTAGTGATGATAGACGAAATAACAAAAAAAAAGAAAAAAGTATACGCCAACTAGCCCTTTTGGGGGATTTTTTCTTTTGGGGTATCTCCCATCTTACAATGGGTTGTCGCTTTACATGCACCAACAAATGCCTCTGTTAATGTGTTATATATGTTATTCTTTTTTATGATAGGGCTTACCGTACATATATGGGCAATTGTTTTTAATAAATACTCCCAACGTTTTCTAATCCAATCCAGATATCTGGCAATTCGAATCAGTAATGATCAGGTCCAACTCCATCCCACTTTCAAAGAGCTCGGCAAGTTTATTCTCTTATCAAATTATCGACTTCTCCCAAATCTACTCTATTGTGGTTGGTACTTACGTACCTTTGAAAAACCATGAGCGTTGTCTCCAATTGTCCATATGGTAACATTAGTCTTCCTTAGTAAGGGAATTTCAAAGACAAAAGAACATGTAAAAGGTGAAATGTTTTGCCAGTTTCATCATTATCATGTGATATCATATTACCAAGCAGATTTTTTCCTGTTTGAATTTTTTTAACCTTTTCTTAATTCAAACAGGAAAAAATGCTGATAATATGATATATGATAATGATGAAACTAGCAAAACATTGCACCAGATTGCATCTAAGGCATGTCAATATGTTCCTAAAACAAGTTTTTTCATAAGTGGTGAGGCGCCTCCCCTTAAACCACCACTCATGTATCAGGCACAAGAGCGAATGTGCTCCCGCCTTGCAATTTCCTGGCTACGCCGCTGGTAATGTCAAAGTTTATGTAGTAAACCACAACACTGGGGTTGCGACCACTACTCAGTAGACTTGATAACTTTGGTGCTGACATACGGCACTTTGCGTTTTATATGCTTTGGAACAGTTTCAACCCCTATGAAGAAGAAGGGTCAACATCGAATGACTGTCAGTATAAAGCAGGTGAGCCATAAGACCAGGCAGTCCCTTAGGTTAGTGACACCTCTTTATTTTTACCCGTTTTATCTCAACTGATCTTTAACATATAATAGTTAAACCTTTACAAAGTACCTGCCCTCTACAACAAAATTTCACTTTTACGGTGACTGTCAAACAACCCTCACTTACTTGTTCGCTTATGCTCGTCAATAAGATTTAATCTCTTCTGATTTTGCATGGCATTCGACTCCGAGTCCAGTCTTAATTTAGCAACCCCATCAAAGATATTTCTGAAAGTTGTATCCATCTAGGCCTTAGATACACTGTTAAAACGCTGGGCAAAGTTTTTGTTGGGCAAAAGCTATTGCTTAAATGTTGGTCAATGTTTGCTCACAAAATGGTTAAAATTTCCCTTCCATACACGTGTATTGTAATACCCAACTTACTGGTTAAACTGACGACAACCTTCCATTAATCAGAACAAATTGGGGCATATTCTCACCTTCTTACCCAACTTGTTGGGGATTTTGCTAATTAGTTGGGGGAATTGTGCGCTGCCAGTGTTTGCGCGCAAACAACAGACACTTGACTCGAGTTGTTTCACAATTTTGCATAATCAGAATTGGGTTACAAAAATCTGTATGATTCCCTTTGCGCATCTTTTATATTGGCCAAAGAGGAAAACTCGTACATTATTTAGACCATAAAAGCGACCGCTATTTCTATAAAAGTTGTTAAAATAGTAGTACGAACTAGCACACAATTTGTATGAGATCGGACGCTTCGTATTTAGCGCAAAACCATGCTATCACACTTAAAGTCAGAATCTTGTATATTCTCTTTGCACCCGTCCGAATAAGATTTTATATATTGTAATTTGAAACATTTCGGCAATAAAGAGTAAACGTCTTTGAATGTGCGGAACAGCTAGTTCTCAGATGGACTAGTTGATCTCTTATTGATGGAACTACAAAACTTTCATAACATCATTTTACAGTGCCTTGGAAAATGATAGTTTTGGGACTTAATTTATATACACGCGAGCTCCGGTGACAAACGAAACAGATTATTAAGCAAAGATTTTTAACTGGGGCCGGTGGGTTGCTATTAACCAACAAATGTACCTATCAATGTGTAGATGCATTTTCTAACGTCTTTTTTTAAGCGGACGTTGTGCATTAAAGGACATTTTCATGCAAAATATATTGTTAGTAATAACTTATTTTATCATTAGATATGACCTCAGTTACCAGTGATTCATTAAAAACTATAAAGAACTCGAAAGGGATAGATATTATTAGCCAATATACAGTGTCATAATATATATCAAAAAAATAAGGCCCCTGCGGAAAGAAATTCCCCAGTATGCTATATCTGGAGAACTACAACCCTCCATATTTACCAAGTATGGTTAATACGCTTTGTCCAACAAGAGGTATAAGCGAATGTGGATTTAACCAACTGTGTGGGCCATATAGGATTCCCCATTATTTGGTACACAATTTCTTTCAAGTAGCTTGGTTCAAAGTATACCCAACCTACTAGATACATAACTTAAACCAACTGAACTCGGTTAAAAAATTTTTTTTTTTTTTTTTTTTTTTTTTACCCAATTTGTTGGGATGTTGATATTTGGACCAACGTTGGTTAAAAAGTTGGTTAATATTTGCCCAACATTTTTAACAGTGTACTGAAATATTGATTCTTATTATCATCTTGTGCGACAGTGAAATGCCTGTCTTTTTTAGATGATGTGTTTGAAGTCCTGCTGTTTAACAAATTTCTCCGCGATTTGGCAAAAACTTAGTCAATTGTTTTTGAATTGAGATACTTATGATGTAATATAATGCATTATATATATATATATATATATAAAATGCATTCATATTTTGTAAATTTTGTCGTTATTTGAGGTCAAAAGGGTTCGGTATCTGTAATCTTAATATTGTCAAGTCCTATAGTTTGGCCTAAGTTTGCTTAAAGTTCGTAGACTGGTAGTTGGGTGACTGCTGAGTAATTCTTGTTTCTTTGGAAAAGTCTATTTGTGTTTGCAACATCCAAAACAGTCATTTTTGGAAACGTTTCAGCGGCGTAGGAAGATGTTTGACATTGGGGGGAGGGGGGGGGGAGACCAGATGTGACTTCTCGACCTTGAATCCCCTTCCCACACTAAAACACATTTGCTCAATGTGATTCTTCCGATTTTAATTTGAGCAAATAAAAATATTCAAAGCAAAAGGAAACCAAATCAACACCATGCAGGAGTGATTTTTTGTTTAGGAGGCTCTGGAGGACTGGAGATTTTGTGGGGGTCACTCCCATTTACTATCTAAGCGGAGCGCCACCATCGGTTGGCGCGGAGCGTACCAAGAAAATTTTAGATTTGAATACGTCCCAGATCGCCGGAAATGGCACTTGTCAGGCTTGATAGCAGTCATCGAGATGTGCAATTTTTGTGAAAAAATGTAAAGCTTGATTTGATTTTATTTATAAAACACATTTCTGTGAGGACAGATTAGTTGAGCTGGCCTGGACTTGGGGTCCGAGGACTGGAAGTTTGAGCCCCATTTACTATCTAAGCATAGCGCCACCATAGGTTTGCGCGGACGGAGCGTACCGAGAAAATCTGAGATTTTAATACACCCCAAATCACCGGAAGTGGCGCTTGCCAGGATTTTTGAAGCCATCAAGATGTGTCCTTGTTGTGCAAATTTTGTAAAGTTTGAATTGAATTTAACACTTTAAGTCTGTTAAGTCTATTATCCAACTTCATTCAAAATTGTTCAGCGTTGAGTTATCCCCCATGGATTTCAGTGGATTAGTTGGAAGTGAGATTTTCTACTGCCAGAGTCTGTTAACTTATTATTAAGTTGAGTAGAGGTAGCCCCACGATTTGCCCTGCGAAAGGCCAACGACCCGAAATTCCGACAGCCCCAATGCCGTCGAGTATTGGTGAGGTGGGATTTGAAGAAAGCCTGTGTACTAGACTCCATTTCATTCGGGTCATATATTGCATAAAATTTGTATATACTAGAGAAGCTAAGTTCCGAGTTTGATTAAATGTTTTTTTCCGGAATCTAAACTGTAAAACTGCAATGCGCGCGAAGCGCGAGAAATTTTTCGGGTCATTTTTCACAAAAAACATAGGCCTATGTAATTATTAAAAACAATAAGAAAGTAAAATGGGCTGTAAGGGGTTCTAAAGACCGTAATAGGAAGGGTAATATGCATTGTATGGAAAGAGCTTACCGTTGCACATACGCCTATGAAGATAGCCAGAATAAGTGGTGGCTTGCTGAAACTGTAGAGGTCCTTCACCAACTAGCCGGTACCGACATGACATACACTAGAGGAAACAGTAGCTAAAGGGCTTTTGGGGGCAATATGGGATGAAATTACGAACTCTACATGAACTGTGTACATTTTTCCTACGTGCTATGGTAGAGAGGGGGAAAGAAAATGGACTTGCGCTAATCATATAGTGGCGTGTAGAATGAAACGTTTGAAAGAAACAGGAATATCTGTCCTGCGTGCGTAGCGCGCAGAAAATTTTAGGTTTTATTAGAGGAAATTGTCTCTTAAAGAGCAAAAATGGGGTAAACGAAACTGTAAACTGTCAGCAATTATTGGGGGGGGGCAAAAAGACAATTTGCCCCCTCAAAACATACTGTGGGCACCATGGCCCCCTTGTGCCCTCCCGGGTTCACTACGCCACTGCGATTTTAGGGACGGCAGCTTGGCCGTAGCGAAAAAAAAGCAATGACGACTGTGCCCGCCCCGGTGAAATGTATTAACTCTCTGCACTTGAGCCTATATAACTGTCCTCAAAATACCAACAGAATACACA
>JAIZAY010002164.1:0-11100 GCA_029531755.1 Holothuria leucospilota | reverse complement strand
GTTTGCGTTAACAAAATTCGTTTTATGGAAATCCAGAGCTTCACTTTTTGAGTCAATCTTATCCAACCAATGCTAAATTTTGGCAATAATCAAAACAAATTGAAAGACGTGTTGTTAAAGCAGAAGATTAGACAGAGATATAGCAATAAGAAGTTTGAAGAGTTTGGATATCAGGGAAAGTCCTTGTTTCGATTAAAGGGGTAAACTTTTCTTTCGTTTATACTATCCAGGACAGTTAAGGTCTTCGTCTGTTTCATATTCAGGGCGCAACTAAGTGAAGTGATAATCTCTGATTACAGTGGAATAAATGCAGCTTAAGTTTTGGCTTGACTTCACTTGTTAATATATGTATGATATATGTATATGTTTATGTATAATGAAATGACTATATTATATAGTGCCTTGACTGATACTTTTTTCTGTTAATTGAAATTTGTTTACAAATTAAAGTCAAGAAGCAGTTGCATGCTGAATTTATGGAAGTGAATGCCGTTTTAACTTAACTTTCAAACTGAAATTATTTGTAAATAATTGTAAATTATCAATATTGTATTATAGTGTATATAGTTTCTTGGATGGAAATAAAGATTTTAAAATAATTATAAATTATAAATAATAATTATAAATTATAAATTATAAATTTTTCTAAATAATTATAAATTATCAATATTGTATTATAGTGTATATAGTTTCTTGGATGGAAATAAAGATTTTTCCTTCAAAAAAAAAAAAAAGTTTTTTTTCTCTGTCATATCTTCCTTTTTGTAGCTTTTATCGACTTCTCTTCGTCCCCACTTTTTCTTTTCTTAATTAGGCTTCGTTTTGTTAATCATATCTTACCCCCCCCCGCCAAATTTTCAAAATCAGGTCACATACACGCTATTGCTACGTAGCCAACATTATCAAGTGTACACCTACCCCCCCCCCCCCCCCCAATTTGGACGTTTGCATTTTTTCGGTTGGAAATTGCTAATAGTTTTATGAAGTTTTTCCCATTCATAGATGAAACCGATTCTATAATTTCATGTAATTTGCATTTGATTACGAAAAAGGTATCAATAAACGTACAGGGCTCCCGGCTACTTTAGTAGCCGGGAGACCTGTTCTTTTTATTGATACCAAATTTGCCTAGGGTTCCAAAAGCAAACTCTTTGTTTCTAAAGGAAAAGCCACTCTGAACTGAATATTCATAAAGAACCGACTGTAAAATGCTTTATTGTATGCCAACTATGGATTAAGTTTCTTGAGGGAGGTAGGGCTAAGCACTCTGCCAACAATAGGTGAACATTGTTCCACGTTTCATGGTGCACCTGATGATTTGTAAAAGAAGACAGCGGTTCCATTTTTTTAAACTTGACCAAGTCTCCCTCCTCGCGTTTTCCCTGCCGTCTTGACGGGGCGCCTGCCACCATTCCATAAAAATTGGCAATTTTGCTAGGGGAGGGTTTGAACCCTCTAACCATGTAGTCCCTAAAAATTTTGTTTGGGTTCTGATTTTTGACCCTGTTATGAGAGGGCAGTGAATCCTTTGTTAGATGTACTTTTGGTAGTGACTGAGTTTGGAGATTATGCGCGTACGTGTACAACCAATCATTCTCTCCATTGATAATTCGCGTTAATCTTACTTGATTTTTGTACTGTTTGGAAGGCCTTTGAAAAAAGTTGTAGGTCACAAGCAAGTAAATATCGGAACTCGAGTGTTGCTGAAAATGTCCCAGTTGTGTGTGCGAAGTTGGAGGATTTGTGCTCTTGAGACCAAGGAAAGTCAGAAAGGCAGGGGACTGATCGTCGTAGGGGGACATGCGTGTGGTGAAAACCAGATGGGTGTAGGTGCCAGGTATGTCCCTCGTCCGAGGACGGATCCCCCGCCAAGGTCGTTTAAATTCCACAGTGTAGTCGGGAAACGTTATAAAATCTGAAGTAGTCCACAAAAGCCAGTCGCCCTTGTTTTTATTGGTTTACTTGATATATTGAGGGGATATCCTGTAGTAAATTTTCCCCACACCACAAAAAAATTTTCCAATTTCACGCCTCTTAAAAAAACCCACAAATTGCGACACCGAAAAATTTTGAATTTTACTCACTGAGCCTCGGACGACCTTACGGCACTCCGTTTCACTTGTCGGGACTTCAGGCTGCAGTCACCACCTACGTACGGGAAGTTTGGGACCCCCTGTCGCGCAAAATCATTGTCTGGCGCTACCCCCGGAGCAGCGTCTGGGATTACACATTTATCGTACCTACTAGTGCTATTGTCGAACTACATGGTCTCTACCGAAGAAACTTGGAAAATTTTGCGGACCGGCAAGACCACGGCTTCCTGAGCTTTACCCCGCACCCGTCCCTCCCCCCACCGTATTGGTGCCATTTATAAGGCAGGCTACTAAGAAAACATAATTACTCATGCAATGCTCTCTAAACCATCCATAGCGTCAATATTCAAGCATTTTGAATCACTAATTTTTTGGGGGCGGTTGTTTCAGGCAATTTTTTTAAAAAAAATTTTTAAAGTACGGTACCAAATATTTAAGTCATGCAGGTGAAAAGGGATGATCGCTCCAAGCTCCCGGACCAACTTTACATCCGGCACTTATACATTGTATATCACACAACGTAAACACTTTTTTTTTTTTTTTTTAGACTAATTAATATTAATTAGAGTGCGCTGGAGATATCAGCATTGTTGTGGGCTGTAGTTCGGTATGGCGCTTCGGACTCCCGGACATGTTGGAGTACGTGAGTTCAAGTCCTCCGGGAGGACCTGGGGCCGCTGTTGTGGTGCTTGAAAGACGGCCCATTGAAAGGACAAAATGGAATGTGCTTCTGGCAAAGCCTTTGGTTCCTATGTTGGATTCTAGTAATGTTACCCACCCACTCATCCTTATTATTTGCTAGGTAATTTCAATGCCCCCAAAGTACTTCGGTGGTGCATTATTCTCAACTTTGGTCTAACTCCATAGCCCAAAATGCTTGATGTTTGTACAGACAACTTGGATACGGTTTGCCAAGTTATTGTAAACGGTTGTTTGTACATTTAGATTCGTAACTTTCACTTCCACGTAAATCGCATCGAAACAATTGGTTAAACTTCTTAGAGATTCCGACGTTTTAAATTGCTTGTGTGTGATCAAAATCCAATTTTATCCTTGGTCCAAAATTTGGGGGAGCTAGCAAAAGAATGCTTTTTTTGGACAACAAGTTGAAAGACTTTGCAGTGGCGCTTTAGCACATGCTATTCTCTACCACGGGTAGCCAGAATAAAGAAATGGGGAATAGGGGGAAAGATTTGCCCGATGGCTAGTTGTTAGTTGTGTTGAGTCTGTGGACCATATTTTTGGAGGATGCCCGGAAAAAGCTAGCAACCAGTTATTCTTTTTTCTTCGGTTCTAAGTCAAGCGATAATTGAATTTGCTTCCCCAGGGCAGGCAGTTTGGTAGAAACACATAAATCATTTTTATATGGTTTCCCCGAAATAATAACTCACGCGAGGCCTCTGTCTTCAATAGAATGTGGTTGTTGTGGTTTGCGTTACAAACATTTTCGTTGTTTTTATGGAAATCCAAATGCCTTCACGTTTTTGAGTCACAATCTTCATCCAACCACTGCTCTAATTTTGGCAATAATCAAAACAAATTGAAAGACGTGTCTAAAGCAGATAGACCAGAGATATACGCAATAAGAAGTTTGAAGAGGTTTGGACATCAGGGAATTCCTTTGTGTTCGATTATAGGTGGTGAAAATTTTTCTTTCGTTTATACTATCCAGGACAGTTAAGTTCGTCGATCTGTGTTCATTATTCAGGGCAAACTAAGTAAAGTGAGTAATTCTCTGAATTGACATTGGAAATGTAACATGCAGGCTTTTATTTTTTATGCTTGACTTCACTTTCCGTCTGTTTAATATATGTATGATCGTATGGTATTAAGTGCTTTATGTATAATATTAAATTGAATATTATTATATAGTGCCTTGACTGATCTTTTTTCTTCTGTTATTTGAAGTTGATTACAAATTTAAGTCAAGAATTGCAGTTGGCTGGCCTGAAGGTATGGAAGTGAATGCCGTGTAATTAACACTTTGTCAAAACTGAATATTACTTGTAAATAAGTGTAAATTATCAATGATTGTATTATAGTGTATATAGTTGTTTGGATGAAACTACAGATTTTTTCCTTCCCCCCCCCCCCAAAAAAAAAAAAGTGGTTTTTAAGTTGGAATCATTTCAATAATTGCGGATACGCATCAACCAATATCGATTCGGCAGGTCCCAATTCAGATTCTGTTTTGCTTTGCTGCGACAAGCAGCAGAATAATTTTCTTGATTTGTTAGAAGAAAAATTGGTGTAGATGTTACTTAAAATTTGATTGCTGTTACACAAGAAATTACCTGAAAGGAATGTGGGATGTGACCGTTTTGTAGTGTTGAAGTGAGAGGAAGTAAGAAGCGGGTGTGGCCTAACGTTTTTATCCTTGAAGGGGCTGTTACTGCCTAGTATGTATTACCGGTTCTACTACACTCTGTAACACTGTGCTGCATGTCCCCCACGAAAATAAATGATAATGTTGTGAGGGTATGTAGACTCGGGAGATATTGGAAAGGTCTTGACGGGCCGGTTTATGACTTGTCGGAAAAAAGCATCCGAATTGTTGTTTATAACGGTATTCGACAATAACAAATGGAACTTAAAAGTATAACATTCCGTCTTCACCATTCGTATTGGAGGAAGAAAGAAAATTGCATGGTTCCGATACAGCGGGCCAGCCAAGAACTTGTTTGAAATGTAACCCATTCTGGTCACATGAGGCGAGCAATTGCAACCAAATTACATGTTGCAAATGTCAAGAAGTTGGGACATACCTCCCAGAGATTGTCAGTCTTGAAGAAAAAGTGGCACAATCTGTGAGAAAATCTGGACACAGCTTCCGTATTTAAGTGACCCCTGTCGTTTTGCAAACTAAGACTACAGCGATCCCCCTCGAACTAGGGTTAGTGGGGAAGCCCAGTTAGAGGACTGAACGTGACGTCTGACGAAAGGTCCTTTTTCAGATATCGATGTCAGCAAGGATGACGATACAAAACCGCGGAGAATGCCGAAAACTGGTGAGGATGTTTGCCTTAGCTGTGGAATCTGACCAATCAGTCAGAGACGGTCGTAGTTGGGAGGAAGGGAAACTTGAATTCAGAACAAAATGTAGACTTTCAGGCTCCCAAGAGACCTTTTGGGAAGACAGCCAGGTGGTTGTATGAGTCCATGGAAGGAGGTCCATGCAGTTGATTGGGAATGAGGTGACCAACGAGAAAGAGATCCCTCCACTCAGGGCCCAGTAATGATGGCGTCCCCAGTAAAGCGAAATCTACGCACAAAAGGTCGTCCTGTTATCCCGAACCCACGGGAAAGCGTCCCCCTTGTGAAAGATCCACGCAATCGTCTTCTTAGGTTACCCGATACACGAGGAACCAATGGAGTCTAATATGTGTACATAATGTGTAATGCAGATTTTCCTTGAAGAGGAAACCCCTGGCATTCGTGCCCTTCAAAGGGATGCAGAGATGTGTGGTAATCTTCGCCAAGTTGACCGAGTGGGAAGGGAAAATACTCTCTCATTTGGGCTTGAAAAGTCCCATCCTAAGACGAAAACACGCCTCCACGGAAAAATATCCCATGTGCTAAGAAGAATTGTAAAAGAGGTCTGTACTTCTCCAAGGATGTGGATGGCAACATATTGTTTTTTTTTTTTTTTTGCTACAACCCAACCGAGATGTGTCATGGAGAGGACAGTCGGAATATTTTGAGAGATTCTTCTTGAAAGCGAAATGAGGAAACCTGCTGTTGTAATTTGATTATTACTAAATGTTACGATTGACCATCGCTACTTACAATGTCAATGGTCTTCGGGACACGCACAAAATGCTCTAAAGGTAATCCAGTGGCGTAAGTATTTTGATGTCGATATTTTTAACTACAAGAGATTTTTTGTCTTCACACAAAAGAGTATGAATGCATTTCAATGTAAGTGGGGTGGTCCTGTTTTTACTCTCCAAGCCTGTTCTAACCTTTCTGGGGTGTGGCAATTTGCTTTTAATGCAAAGACATACGTTGGAAACATTTTGCAGGTCTATCAAGCAGGTAAGGGATTGCTGAGACTCGGGAATTCCTATAGGTCGGCATGCATTTCACTACTTTATGTACAGTTGCGTTATATCTTCAGCTCGATATTTTTGTAATATCGACCGCCGCCAATTAGCCCATCCTTCTGGAAAGGCAAGGAGTTATCTCCGATAATGTTATATCTTAGCAAATGGTAACCAACCCCCTCATACTTGCCGCGGGATTTTAATTGTGTGATGGGAAAACATTTTGATAGTTTCAAGTGCCTCAGTGTTATGAATCGACTGTTTTTTACTGGGACCACAGGAATGAGCGGAGGTTGAAGAAGACCTTAATCTCATTCTATTAATCGTCATTATGTTTACCGGTCTCATATTCACATTTTCTAGCCAGGTCATACTTGGTTATCGCAAAAAAACACAACCCAATTAAGTTCCCAGTCTTTGATTTGATAGGATCTACGTTACTAATTAATATTCCCCATCCCATCACCGACGTTAGCAACCCCTTGTTATTCCTTTTTCTGATCACAATCCGGTTTAGTTTTGCATACAGAACTTAGCCCCTGCTTAGGGAGAGAGTGGAACGGGTGTTATTGAGAGAAGTATAATGCTACTCTCAATAGCAACTTGGCCTTTTGCAGGGCATTTTTGCCGTTTTCACTACCGTATGTGGGTTCTTCCCCTAAACACGGCTCTAAACCCGGCTTTGCTTCGTTGTTTTTCGATTGTTTAGAGTCGGTGGGACGAAAACCAACTAAAGGAGTATACAAAATAGCTAAAAAATCTTAGGAATTTAAACATAGTGTAGAGGCTACTAGCTAAAGGAAAAGAGAGATCGCACCTGGACGGACCTCCAAAATATGGACAGAAATGTAGTAATTCTGCAGGTAGAATGACATAAAATTCTCGTATATTAGATAATGAACGGCGACGGTGCCTTTTATTCCGTTCGAGGCCTCTAAAATTCCCTGGAATGAGCGGGTTGATTTGAAAGACCGTCCTGCCTTTTCCTCCCAAGAAGGAGAGAAAAAGAAATGCGGCCAGAAAAGAAAAGGCTTATTCACGGTATTCGTTATTCGTAATGTTGAGGGCCAAAAGAGTGTCGTGTCCTTTAAACTCGGAGGGTAGTGGAATTATTAAGGTTTTTCTAGTCATATTTCTATACTTGATTGGTTTTTCGGCACCGATGGGTCCACCAATTCAAGTACAGCAGGATCTTTTTTTTGAAACTCACCTGAAGGTTTTGCAGATTAGTTCAACAGAGACAGCCAAAAGAGAGTATGGAACTAAACGATTACTCTTTCTGAGGTTAAGAAATTGCCCCTCACATTCGGGTTCTCACATGAACAAATCTTCCAGCGACATGGACGGTCTTTCTCTACCCCCCGATCCCCCCCCCCCTGCCCGAGCACACCCCCTTATTTACTTAGTTGTATTTGTAAAGAGACTGTGTGTTTGGACATTATTGGTAATGACTTGCAGTGACGTTTTTAGAACTGAGTGTCGTTCCAAGGGTTTCCCTTCACACCCCCTTTTTTCTATTCTCAAAACCGTAGGTTGTTTGTCACCTTGCTTCCAAAGAAAGGTGATCGTTTTAGACCCTGGGATATTGGCGAACCTATCAGCTTTGCTAAATTCCGACTACAAGCTTATTGCACAAGGACGCAATCTTCAGCTGTGAGGCTCTCAAAAAGTTTCCTACATGATATTGTTAATACTTTTCAAGCGTTGTGCCTGTCCCTGGACATCAGCGCTCGATACAATGCAACCTCGTTAATTGTTAGACGATCTTAATAGATTACTGTGGCTTGAAGAATAATGACGGAATGTGCTCTCCTTTCAATGACCTCACGCAAACACAACAAAGCCTTTGATAAGGTCAACGGGAGGGTTTTCTAATTGATGAAAGTCTTAGTAAAACTTAACTTTACGGGGCGCCAAATTTTAGGAAAGTGCGATTTCTATTTTGCTACAGCAATATATGAAGCAGGTTATTAATTAATGGTAAAAGCGTTCTAATCCTATTTGTATCTCTAGGGGGTGATCCGACAGGGCTGGTCCCCTGTCTCCCCTCTTGGAAAAATAATGTCCTTTTCGGTAGGAGGCCTATAGCTAGGTAATAATTGAACGGTTGAATTGCAATCAAACACCAGAGGCTTTAAGTCGTATTCCAAAGTAATGGAAAGATGTAATATTAAGTTTCCACTGCAAATTACGCAGATGACGCCACATGGTGCTACGACGACCTCTGTGCACGATGTATGATTAATCACTTCTTGGAAGTGTTTTCACAAAACACTGTTCCATAAAGCTTACCGGTGCCTCCATTAACAAACATGAAACAAATAATTTGGTTTTAAAGCTAGGAAGGTTTTTTAAAACTCAACACATCCCAAGTGATACTTGTGGTGGAGCAATGAGGGATTAGGAAATTGTTGAGATTACTGTGGCTGAGCGTCCCGAAACGTTATGGGTCCGATAATAAAGCTAGTTCACCGTACCCACGTGGTAACGACTAACTTCAGCAAAAAGCACACCGTCTCGAAAATATTTCTGCAGCTGTTGGAAGAATAGGACACCACTACTCTGTTAGGTAAGTGTTGTCGTTATCTCTACAATACCGACGCACGTAGTTATCCTTTGTTTTGTTTCAGCTGCCTCTATTTTTACCGATTTCCCAGCGGATCGTGAAACAAGAAGTGTTATTTTAATAGAAAGCACGTTTTACACTTTTTTTTGGGGAAGAGCAATAAACCAGAAACTTGTTTGTCACTTCGTTGATGTCGGGACTTTGGATAGATAATAATGGGGGTCAGCGGTTGAGACTTATGTATTTTATTTGTTTCAGGGGTAGAATCTTGATGCGTTACTCGTCAAGCACTATCTTTCGTCCCGCTTGTTTAGTGATCCGCAAGATACAAGCACTGCTCATGTTTAACTAGTCTCTTGCGTGTGTTCTATCTTCCCCATTGCCAGTAATTCAGTGCAGGTGTGTCCCCCCACACATAGAGGTTATCCTTATTTGAGAATATTTGCGGTCAAACTTCTCTTTAAGAGGCCAAAAGCTAGTCGGTCTTATTTGTCGCCAAGTTTCACTTATTCGGTGTGCTATGTCAAGTATATTATTAAACAAGTGTGTCTGTCGAGCCGATAATAAGAATTTCTCCATCTCTTTGTAAAGGGAAAGCCAAAGATATTGTTTTTAAAATGGATTTCTCCTGAAAATATTGAAAATTTCATTTCGTGCTTAAGAAGCACGCATTTCTCCCTTGGGAAATTATTTTGGCCGAAGAGGGTCTTTACTAAGGAAACACTTGAAAACAAATTGTGTGACTTACAAATGGCGTTTGGATTTCATAGAGTGCTAAACTTACAGGGAGCGAAGGCGAATAGCCAAATGGGGTTTAGCTGATGGTAAGTGTCCCTTTCCGCCACTGTAATGATGGGTGGGAATCAAATTCCTATTCTTCACCTTTTTCGGAAATTTGTTCCGAGGCAGGATTACCCGTATTCTTAGTTCTGGACCCAAAAGCGTGTTTTTTAGTCTAATTGGAAACAATTACGCTTTTAGTGATAACTTGTTTCTGTACGGATATCATGTTATTGACGTGCCAGATATTGTTTTTGACCCCCCCGAATTTGGTTCGTTGCGTTTTCTGTACACACAATATCTTCTGTTCATCTGGAAACAGCAAGATGCATCTTATGGTTTTTCCAGAATGAGAACCAAAACTATAAGTTGCTCATGCGCTCAATAATTGTAAAAAAAATTAAAGAATCGGGTTGGTGTTGGCTGATCGATATAGTTTTTTTCACGTAAAAAAGTTTTACAAGGTCTGGGTTAAAAGGTAAATCCTTTGTAAAAATTGTAAACAATGAAAGTTTTAAATCTTTACTCTGTAATTTGCTTTGAAGTTTTGTCACTATCAATATTTTCCCTTACTCAATAAGGTACTTAGGAATTTTGTAATTAGGTTGTAAATATGAATTCTATTGTAAATATTGTAAACATTGCGAAAGTTTCGATAATCAGATTCCATGAAGCGCAAAATAGTTGTACTTTTGCTAAGAAGCAGTAAATACATTGAAGGATTTTGGTTTAAATCTAAGAAAAATCAGTATGACCATCCTACTTTACTATTTATTTCTAACCTTTCACTTATTCTCATAGAGATTTTAACAATTGTAAATAGTGCTACATGTATTTAGAAAACGGAAGTACAGTTTTTCAAAGAAATCTCCAATTCCTTTTAAGGTACTTCAAACATGGTTGAGGTGCCTAAAATCAAGTAAGTAATTTTTAGATGAAAATGGTTTGTAAAATAAACTTAAAAAATTACAGTTGTTTTTATTTCATATCTTCCTTTTTGTAGCTTTTATCAGACCTTCTCTTCGTCACCACTTTCTTCTTTTCTTAATTAGGCTTCTTTTTGGGAATTCATCATCTTACCGCAAATTTTCACAAAATCAGCGTCACTACAACGCTATTGCAGTTTTAGTTATTGTAAGTTAAGGTGGATTTGCCCTTTGTCTTTTCAACTTCTTACCTTATTTCTGTATGGGTGCTCACCCCAAAACTCTTCCAAAAAGAAGTTCATAACTTCCTGTGGTTCATCATTTGTGGATCGAAATTTAATAAATCGGAAAGTCCACAAGCAGTTTTGCATGTCTGTGAAAAACCCAATTCCAGCCAGCGACTGTGTTGGCTGGATACAATTAAAAAAGAAGATTAGATTTAGAGTAGTAAGAGCGGCTGAATTCCTGCGACTGTCCCATCCAAGTTTGAAAGCCACTGGAATGAGGGCGGAACGTCCTTTGTTCGCGTATTAGCAACAACGCATCTTTTCTTTTGGTTAATTGTTCTTTAAATTCCTAAGGATTTTTTTGGTTTGTCCGTTGTGGTGGTTGAGGGAAAGGTACGGAGAGTATACGCACTTTAGTTTGTGTTTAGCAGTCTCTTCCTGAAGTTTAAAGAATTCATTTTGAAA
>JAIZAY010001335.1:0-16266 GCA_029531755.1 Holothuria leucospilota | reverse complement strand
GGGGGTGACAATAAAAGATCTTCTCGGCATACAGAAATAATTCACGCATTTATGTCAAATGAGGTCATAAAAACGGTCATAAATAGATTTTGGGAAATCCATCTAAGTCATGTAAGGTTTAATATCTAAGCGCTACACACTTTTTCGTTGATTTTCATTTTGCTTAGGAACCTTCTTGACCCAATTTGAGCAAAACGGATACTTATGGCTCCATGGTACTGTTCGGCCCCGAAAAGTTGGTATCTTAACTGGCAGGTGCACTGGAAAATACATCAGGACGGAGATAAGAAAGGATCAGCCTACATCCCTAAAACCGCTTTTTTGATTCAATTTGGCATAGGGATGTTGTTGAATGCGGTTACAATACACTGGTTTTTTTTTTCCCCCCAATAAGGATCTCATTAACTCACTTTGTGTACTTAACGCATTCAAAGTCAATACAAAATATTCTCATTATCAAATTGAACAGGATTTGTACTCTTGCAAAGCTTAGTTATCGTAAAATATTATTTCCCGGAATTAACATGTGATTAAACGTACTTTGTAAAAGTCTTCTGAACTGAAAGTAACAAAGGAAGATATTGCTATTAAAATTTGTTTTTCTGTCAAAGCAGACCTTCAGGCAGCGCTCCACCAATTCAAAGAAACACCAAATTCTGGGGTACCACAAATGTAATTCCTAAACATGGGATGCGGGTGGAAACACAGTGTAGGCCATATTATTGAGAGTACGAACTGATTATGTGATGTGGATGTTTTAGCAAAGCACAGGCAGTATTCATGCATACATTAAGGAAACATATAAGGTGTTTTTAGACATTTTTGTATGCATCCTTCCACTTTGAAAAGGCAGAAGCCACCATTGTCTTGTACAAGCTAACTTCGCTAAAAATCACAAAGATTATGACACACAGATTTGAAATCAATGTAAAAGGCCTACGTGTAAGTTTTCAGATGAGGTGGTTTGTACGTCTTGGAAACTTCTACAAGAGTCTAGACGCCACGAAATGGACCATATTTAAAGTGTAAGTCAATAGAGGAGTATTCCGTAGTGCACTACTTACATAGAAGAAAGTAAATATACCCTGAACTCTTAGCCTCAGCTTTGGACACGCATGTTACTGTGAAAGAGTATGTGAGTTTTCTGGCCTGTGAGAACTGAGGGATCCACAATTCCCTTGTAGTGATTCATAGAGAAATGAGTCATCTTCTGATTATGGCGCTATCCTCATGTACTGCATTTTGCTTCTTTACAACAATGAGAGGTTTTTACACAATTCGTTTAACTGGACATCACCTTCGATAAATTCAAACATGGAATAGAGACAGCTCAAAGTAATGATTTAAGATAAAAGTCACCTGACAGTGTTTTATGGCATTTATCGCAGTCCCATACCATACTGTATATAGATTTTACTCCCTAAGTTAAGGGTCACAGCTAGACACTATTTACCAGTTTCACGACCAAATGGGAACTGTACCTTTGCAATTTTTTTCACAGGACACAAAAACAGTTTGTCTACCTTGCCAACCGTGTGATAGAATGTTCCATTCAAGACAGAAATATGATTAAACCGCATTACGCAACAATTTATGAACAAATCATTGCTCGTATTGCCCTCAAGCAAATGGTCCCCCGCATTTGAAAACAAACGGGGGGGTTACTTCTAATGAGAAAGTCCTTCCCCGTACCACGGGTAACCCATTTGATTGTTACCCAGTTCCGAGATATTACAAGTCAAGAAAAAGGAAACCCTCCCAAGGCCTTCAGTCGAAAGCAAAAAGACTTATTCATTTTTTCGGTTGATTCACAGCCAGCCGAGGGCAAATTTTTCTCAAGTAGCTAAAAAATATAGCTCACTGCCAAAGTGTGTTGATCTTACTCCGCCAAGAAAAACCCGAGCCGACTACGGGAATACGAATGCAGGGTTAGATAAAAACATTACACTTCATTTACACATTCCTAGGGTTCACCAATTTGTATAGGAAGGTGCAAAAATGAATCGTTCACCACATTCAGTACCGCTTGCCAACTGAAGATAGCACAATATTGTACGGTGGACCAGCATGATTTCATCATTTTTGTCATAACTGGGCCCATTTCGCCCATGACCAGAGAACAAAATTTTACGACGCACAGAATCACGTTTGGTAAAAGAAAGCCATCTATCGTCTTTTAGGATACGCTGCCACCGGGAACACAAAAATTATTTCATGAAAGCGTGCAATGCAAATACGAGAGGTTAGTCATTCTGCCATTCAAATGGGGATTATTTTATCAGTGATTGGCCATGCTCTCCAGCTGGAAAAGACGTTGAGGACAGTCCCCCCCCCCCCCTGTTTTCAAAATGTGATACTAGCGATTGGGGTTTTATTCACGATTCTTGGGAATATTACTCAAAGTGCAGCCTAAACGCTGACAATGTGCACCCTTTTTAATAAAACGTTCCGTAGTGTAAGTCACACTTTGTTGAACCGATTCTTGAAGTATGTTTGTAAGTAAGCAGCATGAGAGAATCTAAAGAACACTTCCTCGATTAAAAAATAAAGAATGTTTTTTGGGGGCCTCCCGAGCTGTTGCCAAACATTGAAATGCTGGATGATTTAATAATCAAGTTGTGCAATAATTTATATTTATTTAGCAGGAAAGTTTAATACATTTAATGTCCAAGCCACATGATTCATATGCAAAAAATATTTTCAATAAGCTTTCAACTAAAATACTACATTTTTTGAATTGTAATGAGAATGAGTACACTGCATTGCATCATAATGTGTAAATTTAAAAGGGTTTTGAACTAGCAAAGATACTATTTACCTACGGGGTTACTGCTAAGACGGTGTTACATATGGGTGGGATGATCTAGAAATAGCAAATAAGGTTAACAACGTTTGGTTCTACGAAGTTCATTAAAAATTCCACATGTACTTAATTAAATTAGTTCAACAATGTAATAATCAAAATACGATCGGTTAAATGAGAGATTGCAACGGACAAACCCGTGATGACAAAGGCAGTTGGTTATTTGAATGAGCAGTGATTATGAACCTACAAAATTCTTTAAGGTACCAGAACCATTGGAGGCGGCAGGCACAACAATCCCGATAAAATCAGTTGAATTTTTTAACTTCAGTTGTTCATTAGCTGCTTCCTTTGAATGGCCGAAAACATTACCGTTAGGGAACAAGGCCTTGCCTTAGGGGTTCTTATGCCTCCCTCCGACCTTTAAAAGCGCTTCGAAGCGGCCCATAGCATCTCGCGTTGGAAATAAATCTTCCATACGGGACCAGTTTGATCCATTCTTCCCCTCCTTTAGGGTGGCCCCCAATATACGTCCGTCCTAAAGATTAAAATTGTTAGTCGAGTTTTGGAAAACAACTTACCTTATTTTGCCTTAATTGATTATAAACTAACATTTTTCCAATTTCCTCCACTTCATACGAAGTATTTTTACCAAAACACGTTCCATAGTCTCCTTTTTAAATAAATTTCTGTTCACATAGTTAGTCCTTAGGCGAAACATTGACAACTTACTCTATGCTTATTTTATTTTCCACCCGCTGGAATGGTCGTCACGACTTTAAGTTGTCGAGGTGAGTAGGGGAGTTACTTTCGTGAGCGAGTAGAAATATAAACAAGCCTTAGAGCAAACACTAATGGAATGAACTCTACATTAGGTTGCTTGGGGTTCTCCTCCTCAGGAAAACTATTCAAGATGCATATTTTATGCGGGTTATCTGGTGGTAATACAAAAAAACGGTAAAAGACCCACAAAAAAAGCATATAAACTTTCGTAAAACATTCTATCATTTCTGTGGACAATCCCACACTCCACATTAGTAGCCATTATTTATGCATCCAAACCATGATCGAAATAGGTCGACTACAGAAGCAAGAGTCCCCTACGGTTCTTTCTAAAAGAAAAATTTGAAAGCAATATCTCTTTTACGTAAGTTTTTGAGGTAATAAAATACGCTGAAAAACATTGTTACGGTTATTCAACAAGTATTACAGCAGTGTCAAGGGTACGACAACTATATAATTTCGGTAAATGAGCGGGACCACTTATTAAATTATAGGCTACATCAATAAGGAGGAAAAGACGAAAAGGCCTCCTGTCTATCGCAGTTCAATTCTATAATAAGGCATTCCCAACTATCCCTAATGCTTTCTTTCTTACAGAAATCACTCAAAGATTTGTCAATATTATTGTAGGGCCAAAGGCGGCGATCCACGTTGGAGGCAGGGGGGGACAACGGTTCCCCAAAAGAATTTGATTTGGGGGGACGGTTGACACTTGTCCTCCCCAATTTTTGAGTTAAAAGACCACAACTATTTTTGCTTGATATTATGATCTAGTGTTGGACATGGATTCCATCATATTACCAAGATTCGAGGAGGATAGTTTGATATCTTTGATGTTTTGGCTAAAACCTAAGTAAGATTTGCTGATATTTGTGTAAGTATTGGACGTTCCTAGGCGGACTCAAAAGCGTCATAAAAAGCCTTATATTTTCTGAAATAAATAGAAGTGCTTGTTCGGGTAAATAAAAACAGGGACATTCGCAGACAGCATGTATATTTAGCCATAAATTTGATTCTGAAGGGAAACAATGGCTTTATTAGGTCAATCTTGCGTCAGCTGCAGTGATGTATTTGCTTAAAGCTTGGTGTGTATGAAAGACATCAGTCCCCCAATAAAATCCTTGGTTAAGGGATGTACGAAGGATCTTCAGTAATTTTTGCAAAATCTGCTATGTGATAAATATTTTCATTTAAGCGCGTATATGTTATCATCTCTTGGTATTTTGGTTCAATCCCCCGTCAAACAGTGCTCGATCCCGTGGACTTAGAATCGGTTTCGGCGGCCCATCTCGTCTGTCGAGAACGGTTCCCGATCATGATCCGCCCTGGGCTGCCGAAGACACGTTACACTCAGTTCATGACAACTTGAAACCCTTCTCCACACCATGGTCCTGAACGTTTAAGACTTGAACCTTCTATAAATCAGCAATTCCGGCTATTTGTCTGTTATATGTGTTAACCATTAGTTAATACTGTATAATTGCTTTCCAATAGCCGTTTTGTAGCCAGTGTACACAATTTTATAAGGGGTTTCTCTAATTTGTAAGTGTGGTTCGTCCCGGTTCTGCAACTAATTCCAGTTGCATATTTTGCCAACCCTGGATGAAGGGGTTATTCCCGAAACGTCGAGGAATTTTTCACGAAATTTTAGCACTACTTCCTACTTCTTTTTTGACCTATTTACATGTATATATATATATAATAATCTATAAGTAAATAAGCAATAATATTATATATATATAATCATAAATATAAAGTACACAGTACAATAGGTTAAGTAAAAAAATGATATATTCAATATTATATATCTATATATATATTATATATATATATAATACCTATATAATTATATATATATATATATATATATATATATATACCTAATACATTAATATGATATACATATATTTATATGTGATCGAAATAAATATATAAATTTATAATCAAAAATAATTACAAAACCTTCGACCTGTAGATATATATACATCTACATAAGCAATGACGTAGGTGGGTGTAAGTGCGTGTGTATGTGTGGGTGTATTTGTGTCTCTTGGATTGTAAACATGATATGTCAAAACAGTAATGATCTTACTTTTCTCTTCTTTTTAGTGATTTTTCGTATTGAGAGAAAAGTTACTTTTGTTTTTGGTGGGTTTTAAAGGTCATTTGTACTCAAAGGAGGTCAAAAAGTGAAAACAAGAATATGTGCAGACCATAACCTTATAGGAGCACACAAACAATTAATATAATTCTTAATATCTAAGGACAAGTACACGTTTGTCATGTTGTAATTTCCTTGTATAGCTGTTTTGGTAAAAGACGGTTGTGAAAATGAATTCATTCTGTCCGGGTCACAAGAGGTATGACGGATAAGGTCGTCCGGGAGGGAGACATTGTAAACAAGATGCTTCAATACAGGAATAGTTTAATACTTTTAGTACTAAGTATGTACATTGTCATCATGTTAAGAAAAATAACCCTATTATTTTTAGCTGAGGTCAAAGTTCATTTGAGGTCACCTACGGTGAACTATGAAAGATTATGAATAACAATGAAAATTCTTTCCATACTTAGTGTAAAGATTTTCCATATATGCCTATTTGTGTTTCGGTTGGAGTTCATTTGAGAGTACATAAACTTCAGACGAGGTCTTCCAAAAACTCGAAAAACAAGAACATATTTGCATATAAAAAACGAAATTTTTTTCCCCCCGCTTATATGAACTGCATGCTTTCTTTTTCAAATTACTTATGGGCCGGTGTCACACTACAGGCGATTTTTAATCCGAGAATACCGATCCAAGATTTTTCATAAAACAGTACGTAAGGCAATAACATGTCAGCACTGATAACTGCATTGCTAATTTAAGTGCACTTCCAAAGCGTTAAATAAGTAGACTGATGTGTTGAATTGCTGTAGGTAGCAGGGGGGGAGGTTCAGTTTATCAATGGACCCCCATTCCATTGACCTGTCGCTAACCAAGACTACTTATTAATGCAGGCATTCGATTACAGTGATCAGGATTTGCTACCTTTTCTTGATACTGCATACGAGATCTTTTTATTACACCGGTATCAGCACTGACACCCCCGTCTTCCATGCATAAAGTTTGGTATTACTGCGAAATGTCATACCTTCGGTGGTTTACAAGGTATTCATAAAGTCAGAACATCGTTATCCCGCATGACACGACTACCAGATACCCCCGCCAGGGGCACGACAATCCGTGACACATTAATCGGATCGCGACTGCACTTTCGCCATAATGGTGTCTCTTCTGATCAAAGAGTAGGTTGATTTATGTGTCGAGCGCACTTAACCAACCCAACGCTGTTCGGTCGTTTAAAGTCTTTGGCGGCCCCTTTGTGCTATGTAAATGTAATAACTCAACCACAAATCGATCCCATGATGTAGCTATAATGGCAAAACCATTAAAATGGGCTCTAATTTGCACTCTTATGCTGATGACCACTCAGCTGTATGGATACTATCAATCCTAACATACACAACGCTGGTGAAGCGGAACTTAGCCTTGCATAAATTGCATGGACTGTATTTCTGACATTTATTTTGGTGGCAATGAATTCTAAATAAGATCAAATTAAATTAAATGGCAAAACTGAGGCCATGAAGCGCGCTCATAAGATCCAGGGCCATTGGATAAGCAGCATACTTTTTTTATCAGCTTGGCACACAATACAACAGTCTCCTCACCACGCCCACCGATCACAACGACAAAATAACTTCCTTTTCAAACACTGCATAACCGGAAAGGGGTTACGGAATCATTGTACAATATCAACCCACCTCCAGGTGAACAAATGTCGCTAACTCTAGGATATTATTATTTGACATTCAAAACTTTAAAAATGACCAAAACATTGTTAATCAGCAACAAGATCCACATACGTCTCAGACTTGTAACATTATATCCCATATTAGAAATTTATTTCGCATTGGGCCGCTATCTTGGATAAAGAGACTCTAGTCATTCTGTTGTCCGTGCCGTTTCTACCTTTCACGCATCCCTTTGACTACCGGCAATGGCCCTTTCGTATGGTGCGCGGAGGGCGTCACACATAATATTCGCTACCAAATGTTTTTTTTTACCTTAATTTCGCATTCAATTCCTTCGACAAAAATCGTACCCTTTTTGTTTCTTTTGGACACCTAAATTTATTTTACTCGGCAGCCTAGATTAGAATTAGTCCGAAACCTCTTCTGCGTGCCCTTCACTGGTCTTACCTATGTCGTTGAAAGAATCCAATTTAAAATTTTTGTTATATGATGATAGTACAAATGTTTGAATAACTTTGCTCCGACTTATCCTCTCTAGTATGCTTCATAGGAAAAACACTCACCTTTTATATCGGTCCGGTTACACAGGCGTCTGCAATGGATGCTGACCAGTACTTCCTGATCCATCACTTCCAAAAAAGCGACAAAGTAAGGCGGATTGGTGATCTCCTTTTCTATGTGCTAGGCCCTGTGTTAGGGAATTCCTCTTCCCTTTCACATAACCGGCATATTCGGAAATCTGTTACAATGTCTTCAAAAAAAAACAACTTATAAGAACTCTATACATGTGTACATTGAACTGATATTTTGTTGGCATCGATTTTTCTTGTTTTTGGCGTTAACTGGCGCATTTGATCCATTATGTGAATTCATGCGCTATATTTTATTAAAAGTCGGTAATGTAATTGTATGTATGTATGTAATTGTCATAAGTAATGTATTGTATGTTAGGTATGTATGTATGTATGTATGGTAAAAACAGTACCCCACATGAGTTATTTATTCAGACATTTGTGTTTCATATAGGGATACATCGGTCACGCTAATGGTATCAATGAAACCTTTTCCTAATTGTGATAAACTCACGGCATAAAACGTTTTTTTACACACCATCGTTACATTAACTTGAATAACCACGCCTCACAAACACAAGAGTACCAAAGAAAAATATGCAACGATGAGCTGGTACTTTGTCTCGAAAATAAGTATCTGTGATTTTTGCCACGCGACCTGCTGTCCGCTGATTAAACGCTGTTTTTGCCGATGTTGACGTCACGAAATGAATTAGCTTACATTTCAGTTAGTCCCCTGATGCAATTTTTTTTTTTTTTAAATATATTTACACAGGTTGGCAACATTTTTGGTTCTTTTCCTAACCACACGGCCCGGCGATGGGAGAAAAATTGTAAACTAAAAATCTACACAAAATCGAACCGCAATCCTTAATCTGAAATACGCTTATAGTTTCGACTTGCCCGCACAATTGGTACAATCAAATATTAAGAAAAGCAAAAGTATTCAGTACGTACGATAGTGACCTAATTTGTGTGTTTGTGCTTTAATTGATAAAACGACCAGTGTTGACAAGTCAGAAGAGTCATTGCAATGCAGCACCGGCGCATCCCGGAGGGAACAGCCAGTGGCGTAGCAGCGGAGGGGGGGCAGATAAATAGGGGGCAGAGTGCCCACCCACAGAAATTTTGGGACGCCAGATGGTGTGAGTGTCGAAAAAAATAGAGGAGAGCACAAAAAAAACAAAAACAAAAAAACGACGAGAGGAGGTCAGTATGATAAGTTGACGGAGTTGGGTGATGGGGGGGGGGGGGGGGCGAATTGTAAACAGCGGAAACATGGCACTTCACAAGTCTGTGATCCTTTTTATGCTATTGTGAAAACTAAATACGAAATAGATAACAGCCACAATTGAGCGGCCGAATAAGTAAGATTGATTACCAACAGATGGCAAGGTGTTCAGAGTAAAGGTTACTGGTGGCACGGACATTCGAGGTTTCGAATTGGCCATACATGCCCCCTGGATAGCTGGTCGATACGGTAGTAGCCGAACCGAGTATGCGGCTAGTGTTATGGAAGCTCTCAGACAAAAACTGGTAGGAAGATTTTATTTTCTATGCAGGGGACACTTTATTTGGCCAATAGGCCCCCGAAAAGTCAATCAATAGAACCCTGGATATTAAATGGTGTCATCTCGTCTGGACAACAGTGTTACCGGATTTTTTCTTTTAACAGATTATGCCCTAGGGGACTGAAACCCTAGACCCAATTTTCGAACCCTGATCCTTGATTTTGAAACAAAACAAATAAAATCCCGAAAAGGTTACTTGGTTGTGTCAATGTTCATTTTCACTAGAGAGGGCGGGCCGCCCCTCACAGGGGTCCGGCGCCAGGGTGGGGAACGAGGGATTGGGGAAAGGGGAGACCATGCGACTGGCTCCGTCAGGGGAAGCTTTTACAGTTTATAGAACCAGTCGGGAGTTTTTAGTCGATTACGAGAAAGCCTTCGCAGAACCTCGAAGGAGGAACAGACAGTTGCCAATAACGGTTTAACTGTTTTTTGCTCTCAGAGGGAGCAACTTCCTAAATATAGACGCTGCTGTTCTGAGAGACACGCAACAAATGGGAATCTTACTATAAGATGGAAAACCCCAAAATTTCGGACCACGCGCAATCTATGTCTAGCGGACGCATGTAGCAGAAACCACTCACAAAGAATGTCATAAGTGTGGGACACCTCACTTATTGAAAGCCTCCAGTACACAGAAGAATATACTACCAAAAATTATATCAATTTTTTCAGGTGTTTTTCTCAATATTTCGAGTCCAAAACCAGTAGCATAGATAGCCCAATTTCTATCCACTTTACCACAGTAACATGTAGGCAGAGTAACATAGATTTACTGGTAGACTTCACGGCGTAGTTATCATCCCATATCGCAATGCCCTAGTTGATCACTCCTTCTTAATGTGTGTCATCGCCCCCCCCCCTGTTCGGCACTTGTTACGTGAGCCGAGCTCCAGGTGGTTTCGAGACAAGGTATTGTTATCCCCCGGATACGGTTCTTCAAACCCAGTACATGCCTTCTTTCTTTCTTTTTTTTTTGCTCTTAATGATTCAAATATGTTTTTTGCTGGAAGGAAGTCTATTGAAAAGTCTTCGCGCGTTTTGTGTGGCAAGGGGTATCCACAATTCAGATTCAAAAGCACGATATTATAACGTGGGCCCAACTTGGCTTTTGAAGTATCTAAGTGATATACTATGCAAAAGTATGCCCTGCATGTGGCATGCGGATAGTTGAGGTTCCTTCAAATCCCCTTCTCTTCCACCATCTTGCACCCCCCTCGACTTAATAGATGGGTTGTCGGAAACTTGGGGTGGATGGCATGACCCGAGACCATCTGTGTGGGAAAATTCGTCGCCACCCGTGAGCGGTTTACTTATTTTGGCCTCTTCAAAAGGGATCATTTCTGAGATAATAACCTAGAATTTTCCTTACGCTTTGCCACACTCATTCCTCAGTTCCATTACCTTATAGCTAAGGTCGGTACAAATGTCATCTCAGTTCCGTAAACCTAGTTAAGTGTTATCATATGTCGGTCGTAAGGTACGGCTAGTCACCCGAGGAAGTTGAATGTAAAATTGTGTGTATGTATGCATAGGTTCCACCTGCCGAACAATGTGTACCTACTATAAGTTTGACATAATTACAGATTCTCTTTAGTGTAGGGCGACCCCAAAAAAATCTTTCGCGCGCTTTGCAGATTTCACAGAATTCCGGGATAAAAATGGTAAATCGATGTTCCTCTAGTATACACAACATACACGCGTTATGTAAATATATCACTTCTACCCGCAATGGAAATGGTATAGTTCACAGGTTTTCTTCAAATTCTCCCTCACCAACCGGAGCTGTCGGGATTTGCCGGGTCCCTATTTATGTGATCCCCGTCGGGGAGTTCTGGCACCTTCCGGGCAAATCCTAGCGCAACCCTGTGCCCGCCCTTCTAAAACACCCCTTGTGTGATATACACTTTTGGTTTGATATGCTAGTATAAAAAAATGTAAGCACCATGTTTGCATTATAAGCCCTTCCAGACAGTCAAAAAAAAATTCCCCTCCCCAGGGGACTGTGGTCTAAGGAATGGGGACGATGAGTCACGCACACACTTGTGCCCCCTCCCACCAAAAACCTGGTTCTACGCCCCGGGGAACTATGTTGGCAGTGGGCGTAGCCAGCGGGGGGGCAGGGGGGCAGAGTGCCCCCCCACCCAGAAATTTTGGGGGACCGCGAGGGTGGTGTCGAAAAAAAATAGAGGAGAGCAAAAAAAAAAAAAAACGACGCGAGGAGGGAGGTATGATAAGGTGACGGAGTTGGGAGGGGGGGGGGGGGGATTGTAATAACAGGGAAACAGGGCTGTCACAAGTGTGATCCTGTTATGATTATGATGTAAAACTAATACGAAATAGATTAACAGGCACAATTGAGCAAGGTGTCATAAAAGTGTGAAAACTGATTCGAGGTTCGATGGACCATACAGCCCCTGTGTGTATACGTAGGCCCTATACGAGTATGCGGCTAGGGTATGGACATCCTCAGCAAACGGGCGGAATATTTATTTTATGCAGGACCAAATTGGCAATAGGCCCGAAAAGTCAATCAAAACCCTGGATATTAATGGTGTTCATCTCGTATGGGAACAGTGTGTCGGATTTTTCGTTTTAACAGATATGCCTAGGGGATGAACTCCTAGCCCCCTTTCGAACCCTGATCCTGAGTTTTTGAAACAAAACAAATAAAATCCCGAAAAAGTATGGTTGTCAATGTCATGTTCACTAGGAGGGGGGCCCGCCACTCCAGGGTGCGCGCCAGGTGGGACGGGGAAAGGGACCATGGCCCTCCGTCAGGGAAAGTTTTACCCTCAGTTTCGTCGGGATTTTAGCGATACGAGAAAGCTGGACAGACTCACGGAAGGGGAAGTTGCCATAACGGCTTACGGTTTTTGCTCCAAGAGGACAACTTTCTAAATAATTGAAAACCCAAAATTTCGGCGCGCTTCTGCGCGCTGTAGAACCACTCCATTTGTCTTCATATTTCGAGTCGCACATACAGTAAGCTAGATAGTCCCAAGTTCTATCCACTTTACCAGAGGAACATGTAGGCAGAGTGTATAGCTTATGTAGAGGTTCGTTAATTTCATCCATATCGCAATGCCTAGTTGGCTATTCCTAAATGTGTGTCATGTACTGTTCGGTCAGTTATTGAGCGAAGTCCAGGTGGTTTCGATACAAGGTATGTTCTCCCCGATACGGTCTTCAACCCTACTGCCGTCTTCTTCTTTTTTTTTTTGTTGCCTTTAATGATTTGAAATATGTTTTTTGTGGAACGTCTACTCAAAAAGTCTTCGCGCGTTTTGCAGTATCACAATTCAGATCAAAAGAACGTATAAAGTGGGCACTTGGCTTTTGAAGTATTAAGTCGAACATGCACAAAATATGCCCTGCAGTGGATGGCGATAGTTAGGTTCCTGAAATCCCCTTATCCCCACCTGCACCCCCTTCGACTGTAGAGGTATGTCGGAACTATGGGGGTGGATGGCATGACCGGACCCGTGTGGGAAAAATTCTAGTCGCCACCCGTGATCGGTTTACTTATTTTGGCTTTCAAAAGGATCATTTCGAGAATAAAAACCTAGAATTTTCCTTACGCTTGCCCACTCTTCCTCAGTTCCATACTTATAGCTTAAGTGTACAATGTCATCCATTCCCGTAAACCTAGTTTAAGTTTCATATGTCTGTCGTAAGGTAACGGCTAGTCACCCGACGGAGTTAAGTAAAATTGTGTGTATGTCTGATAGTTCCACCTGCCCGAACAATTGAACCTATATAAGTTTTAAATAAGTACAGATTCTCTTTAGTGTTAGGCTGACCAAAAAATCTTGCGCGCTTTGCAATTCACAGATTCCGGAACAAAATGGTTTTAAATCGATGTTCCTCTAGTATACACAATGTTTATGTATATATACCCAGCAATGGAATGGTATAGTTCACAGGTTTTCTTAAATTCTCCCTCACCAACCGGAGCTGTCGGGGATTTGCGCGGTCCCCATTCTCCCGTCGGGGAGTCTGGCCCCCTGTCGTTGGTCAAATCCTAGCGCCAACCCGCGCCCTCAAAAACCCTGGGATAACACTGGTTAGGATCTAGTTATTAAAAAAAGAAGCACCATTTGCATCTAAGCCTTCCAAGACAGCAAAAACTTCCACTCCCCCAGGACGGAGTCCAAAGAAATGGGGACGATGAGTCGACTTTGCCCCCCACTCACACCAAAAACTGGCTACGCCCTGGAACAGGGGACTTGTTTTTCCCTATCATTTATTATTTTGAGAATAATCGCCCAATGTTACTTGTTTTGATTTTTTCACACAGTAATTTTTTGAAATGAGGTCATCCCCCATTATTGAGAACAAATCGCCGCTCGCTCTTGAGGTCATGTAAGGTAACCAGAGGTCAAACGATGAAAATCTCGTAAACACATTATCTCATGAACTTATCCTTGTTTGGATCTCACAGTTAGCATGGCCATGCTCCATATTATTGCTATTGTTTGCTATTGTTTTGCTATTTCTTCAAGGTGAATTTACATGAGAACTTTACAGGTGTAATGGATATGTCATGTTGTACTAAAATGTATGGCTGCCAAGAATACCGAGGTGAAAGGTCATGTGGTTAAAAGGCCAGTTAAAATGTTTTTATTATTTTATCACACTATTATCTGTGTCAAAACTTCACCTTTAAATTTCTTGAAACGATTTTCTTTAAAATCTTGTTTATTTTGAGGGTTATTTTTATAAAACCTCAGAAAAAGAAATTTGGCATCGCAGACCCCTGGTAGAAAAGGCCAACGGTCAGAGGCCAACGGTAAAACTTTGTGAAATTCAATATTTTTGCTGTTTTTTCAAGGCAAAACCCTGACTTGATAGGGAACCTTTATGGTTCTAATGGAATTTCATGTTTTACCAAAATATATGGTTGGCATGGAAATTGAGGTCAAATGCCATGTGACTGAATCTATATCTATATTTATCGTCAAAAAATTCTACTAAACGGCTAGGCGGATTTCCTTCAAACTTGGTGCAGAGGTATACCAGAGTGGACAACTGTCTCGCGGGCCCTGAAATAAAGTTCAAAGGTCAGAGGTTAAAGCTGAAATGACAAAATTGCCAGACATCAGATTTTTGCTATAACAAAGATGGAAAATTGGATTGAAGTGGAACCGTCCATAGCTCAAATAAAATTGTTTTACTACAAAAGATGTCATTTCCATCGGAACGGAGGTCAAAGGTCACAAGGTCTATGGCCATATTATATTCTAAGCACAAATATTTGTCAAAACCTCTCTGAAATGGATAGACCGATTTCATTCAAACTCTATGGGAAAAGGACCAACGGTAGAATATTATGTCACACAGATTTCGAAGCGAATGTCAGTGGTCAAAGGTGTTTGGCTATAAACTGAAGGGAAAACTTTTCTTTTCCATGGAAACTTCACAGACAATAAACATACAATTGTAACTAAAATGTGGGTGCTATTGTAAGTGAGGTCAACTGCAAAATAACGTATAGTTCTCCAGGTGTAGGTTATATTAAAGCTTCTACTTAATAGCTTAGTCGCTTTTCTCAGACTTGAACATGCTTTGGAAAACTCTAAAATGCGCAGATAGGAGATGCATTACTTAGCGCGCCTTAATGACACTCCAATATCCTTCAGGAGAGCCAGACTAAGTAACGCGTCCTGAGCATAGACAGATAATCCCAAATTAGTGTTTGTGTGTTTGTGGGACGGAGGGAGTCATACCGGCATTTTGGGCAAAGGTCGCGTTGCCGACGAAAACAAACCCGACTGCATTACATTGATGTGTATAGACGCGCAACATATCTTTTCATCGACTTTTTCGGTGTTTCCATACTGTGACGTCACAGGTCGTCCCCGCCCATAGGCAGAGAATACAGAATAGGGCACTATTAAATGCCGTTATTGGCACTTAAGATTACGCGTGCGCTACTTGTCACTGAAAACAGCGTTGGCCTTGTAGAAGCAGTAACGCGCTTTGTGTAATACTCAAAAGCATTTCATAGCATAGGCGCAGCAATGTATGCAATGTGATTTGACGATTTGTGAGTCTTGGCAGAAAGTAGATTCAAGAACTTCTGGCATTGGGGATGAAGGCACAGTAGGGTAGTTAAAAACTTCTTTGCGACACTGAACGATATGCAATTCCGTGAGCATTAGGTGACGCGAGTCGGTATATATGTGACAGACTCTAGTGGTAAAAATGTGCACCAATAAGCATCTAAGCACCCTTGATTATTAAATTTCAATCAATCCTAACAACAACCTTGCCCTTAGGCGGCGTTTACATCCGTAATTTTACACACTTGTTTAAAATTCGACATCGAGTTCGATTTGAATGGAAGCAGCCATCCCTGTTAAACAGCCTGGATAAGGACCTGCTATTCCTCCTAAATGTATATTATGTAACTTCGTCATGTGCAATTATGGATCCCTTTCAGCCCTAGCTTATGCCCAGCCTTAGCTTAAATAGCAATAATACTTATGTGAAAGTCGTATGTACGGTATAACTTAGTAGGGAAAAGAACCACAAATGGTTGAAAGGCCAATGGGTATTCTGTGTTAAGACTAGTATCTTGCAGGGGCGTACCCAGGAATTTTCAATAGAGGGTTGCAAGATATGATTGATCTCTGTCCTAGGGGGAGGAGTCTAAGGAAGAGGGTAAAGATGCAAAATGGTGCTATATTTGACACATTTTGACGCATTTCCTTTTTTGCCCCAATTTTTTTTTCACGCA